>JAODAL010070338.1:0-15961 GCA_025379985.1 Phyllomedusa bahiana | reverse complement strand
TCCACCTGTAGAAGCACTCTGTGAAGGGAGAGGTGGTAAAACACATAGCGTTTCCATTCACTTTATAGGAGTTTAGGAAACGGGCAAACTCTTCAAAAGGAGTCCCAAAAACAGCCAAGCATGTGTGCATAGATGTTTTTGGATCCCCAATAAAATTGAATGAATGCAGAGGTGGCAGCACTTGCCAGGCTCTTTCCAAAGTAGTAGATTCCACAGGAGGGATGGAGGTCAGCAGACTTGCATCTATCAGACATTTATGGCATACTCTGTAAATATATCATAAAAGTCTGTAATTGAAATACCATTAAAACCAGTTATGATTCCTTAAACGAGTTTTCCAAGATTTTCAAAACCTTTCTTCAGGTTTTCTATGTTTAACTCCTGATTTTAACTGCTGCAAAATATTGACTATAATAAAAAAGTAAAGGTTAGAACTGGACAAAAATAAAAATTCCACTGACCTCCCCTGTTATAAATATTTCAATGCCACCAGAGCTCCACTGTCCCCTAGCAGTGATATCACATACATCAGTCACATGACCATGGAAGCAATTACTTTCCCCAGTGGTCATATGCTGTACATACAAGCAGAGACTTTTGAGCCCAGTGATTTGTAGTTGTATGTCTTCTATATTTTGCACCCAGTCTTGGTTATAGCTGACAGTTTCTTCAAACTAGCCTAAATAAGTCAGCCTGAAAATGGCATATACCGTATTTCTGTATTTTTTGGACTATAAGACACACATTTTCCCCCAAACAATTTTTGGGGGCAGGAATGGCAGTGTGTCTCATAGTCCAAATGCACTATCTCAGGCTGGCAGAAGGCTGTAGAGGGGTGATACTGCGGGAAGCCAGCGGTGGAGTTTAAGGGGTTAAACTCCGCCGCCGGCTTTCCGCATCACTGCAGCACTCCAGTCTCCTGCCGGCCCAGGATAGTGTTGTACAGTGGTGGCTGACAGCTGATCAGTACAGCAGGCAGCTGCCGCTAACAGCAGGGATGGAGCTGGGTCCGTCCCTGCTGTTAACACTTTAGGAGCGGTGTAATACGACAGGGTGTAATATGTAATGAAAATCCTATATACAGCAACACAGAAGTACTGCTGTATATAGGACAAAGCATTGTGTCGCCTAGTGGTCAAGTACTCTAGGGGGACTAAGTATTAAAGCAAAAAAATATATATTAAAAGTTTAAATTATCCCATTTGCCATTTTACAAATAAAAAAATAAAAAAGTTACACATAATTGGTATCACTGCATCCGTAAAAGTCTCTTCTATTAAAATAGAACATCAATTATCCCATACGCTGTGCAGCATAGAAGAAAGAAAATTGTGTTTTTTTGGTCATTTCATATACCCAAAAAGTTGGAATAAAAAGTGATCAAAAAGTCACATGTATCCCAAAATGGTACCAATAAAAACTATTGTTCAGCCCACACTTTTTGCTTAAATTTTTTTTCCCTATTTTTCTCCTTTAAAACCTAGGTGCATCTTATGGTCCGGTGCATCTTATAGTGCAAAAAATACGGTAGGTATGTTAACACAAGGCCATACTGCTACAGACATTTCAGCGAAAGAAATTGGACCCTTCCTGTAGTATGAATGTGAATGGGTTTATGTGTCCCCCATTCAGATAAATGAGATATTTGCAGAGATTTTAGAAAAAAATCTGCCATACATGAAGAGTTCACTTTGGAACAGTGTTATTTACTTCTTGTTTAGTTTTAGATTTATGCAGATTTGTTGGAATAAATGGTATGTTAGTTTGTCTGTGTGTGTCTCTGTGCACTATTGTATTTGCAGACAAATTGATACAGCTTCTCCCCCCCTACTCACACCATGGTCATCTTAGGTTCTGCATAATTTATACGCATAGTCAGACACCTATGCTATATTGTGAAAACCCTATGTATTATATGTCCTATTTTTTTCAATGGGAATATGTATCACAGTTCACACTTTGAGCGGTGACATGTTTTTTTTCTGATGTGTATTCAAATCTTCGTTGCTGCATTGTGTTAAAAAGGACACTTATTTATGTGTGTTCTGTGCATATTAAATACAGAAAACGCATATGATTCCAGGATGTGGAATAGCCCTATTACATGGGATTAATCACTATCTAACAATTGTAAAAAAAAAAAAGCATAAAAAAATAACAGATAACACACACACACACACATATATATATATATATATATACATATATATATATATATATATATATATATATATACACACAATTTAAAAGCAATTACAAGTACCATAATATATTTACAATGCACATATAGGGCGACATGTATGATCAGGCTTTTCGCCTGTTTTTTTGCACTAACCTGCGCCTCCCGGCCCGAATCCCGCTGTCGGACGAAGGTATGCAGTGATAGGCCCAGCGTTCGCCACTTTCAGCTGCGCCCCGCATGAAGGGGCGGCAATGGCCGCGGTGTAGGCGTTCCGGGGCGGGACGCGGTGCGCTCGAAAGCTCCGAGGCATGTACGATCACGAGTTAGCAAAGTGCGGCGCATTGCAGCACTCGGCAGCTCCGACAGTCAGACCTGGTTTATTTTGGTCTAAATGCTCCGGTGGAGGCGAAGTGAAGCAAGAACGGAACATGAGAGGAAGCATAGAAGATCGCAACAGAAATCTCGGCGCTCCGCTCCGTGCAGCATGGAGTATGATTCCAAAAAAATCGCCTTTATAAAGGCGGAAAACATTCTCAGAAAAAGAGCTCAAACCTCAAAAATAAAAAATAATTACAAAAAAATCACTTTCCAAAAATCTAGAACGGCGCAATATCAAGAATTAGGATATTGGAAATTGCCGGGAAATACAGTAATTCAAATTCTGAAAGCTATTCTCATTGGTCGGCAGAAACCGGCCAATCAGAATAGGAGCGACAGTGAACCATTAAAACCTATTGAGAACTATTGCCCAAAACAGAATCAAAGGCGGACAGTTCAAAATTTACAGTAAAAAATCAGAAAAGAGCTGATTGGCTGAGCTAGCGGGGCATGGCAAATCTCGGCCAATCAGAAAAGGAGCGACAGGGACCCATTATAGCCTATGGAGAAGTTTAAACCCAGTCAAAATCAAAGGCGGGACAGGTCAAAATACAGTAAAAATGCAGAAAAGAGCTGATTGGCTGAGCAAAGCGGTGGTTTTGGCTACCCTCAGCCAATCTGAAAAAGGAGCGACAGGACACATTATAGCCTATGGAGAAGTTTAACCAATCAAAATCAAAGGCGGGACAGTTCAAAATACAGTAAAAATGCAGAAAAGAGCTGATTGCTGAGCTAGCAGTGGCTTGGCTATCCCAGCCATCAGATCGCGAGCTACTTCTCCCATTGTAGTCTATGGAGAGATGGGCGCCAATGCAATCCCCGGCTCTCAGCGGCGTGCGGCATGGAGAATGAATAAAAAAATCATTTTTAATTAGTTGTAAAATTTTCCCTCTGAAAAAGAGCTCAAAAAATTCTATAAACATAAATCAATTCAATCCCGAACAACGCGTTTGTCGCCGAGAACCGGCGCAACATAAGGAATGCAATTAGAGAGAATTGCGGGAAATACAGTAATTCAATTTCTGTAAGCTATTCTCATTGACCCGGCAGAAGCCAGCCAATCAGAATGGGAGTGACAAAGACCCATTATAAGCTATGGAGGAGAATTGACCATTCAGAATAGGAGCGAAACGACCCATTAATCCTTGGAGAAGTTTTGACCAATAAAAAATCAAAGGCGGACATTTTCCAAAATACAGAAAAAAATACAGAAAAGAGCTTATTGGCTGAGCTAGCGGGGGCTTGGCTATCCCAGCCAATCAGAGCGCGAGCTACTTCTCCCATTGTAGTCTATGGAGAGATGGGCGCAATGCAATCTCGGCACTCAGCGCCGTGCGGCATGGAGTATGAATAAAAAAAATCATTTTTATTAAGTGTAAATCATTATCAGATAAAGCGCTGAAAACCTTCTCTAAAAATAAATCAGTTAAATCCCAAAAAACGCATCTGTCACCGAGACCGGCGCTACATAGGGAAATTTGAAAATAGAGAGAATTCCCGGTAAATACATTAATACAATTGTTTAAGCTCTTCTGATTGGTCGGCATAAACCAGACAAATCAGAATAGGAGCGACGTGGCCCATTCTAAACCTATGGAGGAGTTTTTGACCAATTTCAGAATAGGAGCGACAGGGACCCATTCTAACCTATGGAGAAATATTGACCAATCATATTCAAAGGCGGGACATTTTCAAAATACAGTAAAAAGGCAGAAAAAAGGGCTGATTGGTTGAGCTACGGGGGTTTCGTCCAGCTTAGCCAATCACCGGCTAATTTTAAAAGAGGAGCGGTTATTTTGGACCAATGGGAGAGCGAGCGACGCTCCTAGGGGTTTCTCTAATCAATCTGAAATAAAAAATTTGGTACATGGCCGAAATCAAATGATAAGACTACAGAAGTTGTCCCGATGGGGAAAATATAAAATGAATAATAATATGGGGGTAAAGAAAAAAAAATATTAAATCAATAAAATCCTGTTTATTTCTTTATTTTCGTTACACCAATACTATTGATCCTTGGCTAACGAAAATAAAGAAATAAACATGATTTTATGAATTAATATTTTTTTTTTTCGTTTACCCCCATATTATTATTCATTTTATAACACATCGGGACAACTTCGGCAGTATTACATTTGATTTCGGCCATGTACAGTTTTAATTTTAGATTTTCATTAAAAACCCATAGGGAACGTCGCTCGCTCTCCCCTTGGCCAAATAACCCGCCTCTTTTAACTTAGCCGATCACAAACAAAGCTCGCTCTGCATTTCTTTTCCCATAGAACTCTATGAGAAAGTAGCTCGCGCTCTGATTGGCTAAGCTGGACGAGCCCCCGCCGCTTCAACCAATCAAACTCTTTTCTGCCTTTTTACTTGTATTTTGAACTGTCCCGCCTTTGAATATGATTGGTCAATATTTCTCCATAGGTTAGAATGGGTCCCTGTCGCTCCTATTCTGATTGGTCAATTCTCCTGCATAGGTTAGAATGGGCCACTGTCGCTCCTATTCTGATTGTCTGGTTTATGCTGACCAATCAGAAGAGCTGAAACAATTTGAATTACTGTATTTCCCGGCAAATTTTCTCTATTGCAATTCCTTATGTAGCGCCGGTTTCGGGGACAAACCGTTGTTAGGGATTTAACTGATTTTTGTTTAAGAAGGTTTTAGCACTTTATCTGATAATGATTACACTTAATTAAAAATGATTTTTTAAAATTTATACTCAATGCCGCACGGCGCTGAGCGCCGAGATTGCATTGCGCCGATCTCTCCATAGACTACAATGGGAGAAGTAGCTCGCGCTCTGATTGGCTGGGATAGCAAAGCCCCCGCTAGCACAGCCAATCAGCTCTTTTCTGCATTTTACTCTCTTTTGGGAAATGTCCCGCCTTTGATTTTGATTGGTCAAAACTTCTCCATAGGCTATAATGGGTCTCTGTCGCTCCTATTCTGATTGGCTGGTTTTTTGCCGACCAAAACAGAATAGGTACTGAATTTGAATTACTGTATTTCCCGGCAATTCTTTCTATTGCAATTCCCGATGTAGCGCCGTCCTTGGCGACAAACGCGTTTGTTGGGATAGAATTGATTTATGTTTTTAGAAGGTTTGAGCTATTTTTCTGAGAATATTTTACAAACTAATAAAAATGTTTTTTTTTAATCATACTCCATGCCGCACGGCGCTGAGAGCCGAATTTCATTGCGCCGATCTCTCCATAACTACAATGGGAGAAGTACTCACGCTCTGATTGGCTGGGATAGCCAAGCCCCGCTAGTTCAACCAATCAGCTCTTTTCTGCATTTTTACTGTATTTTGAATTGTCCCCGCCTTGATTCTGATTGGTTCAAACTTCTCCATAGGTTATAATGGGTCCCTGTCGCTCCTATTCTGATTGGCCGAGATAGCCAAGCCCCCGCTAGCTCAGCCAATCAGCTCTTTCCTGCATGTTTACTGTCTTTTGAACTGTCCCGCCTTTGATTCTGATTGGTCAATAGTTTCCATAAGGGTTTTAAAAGGTTCACTGTCGCCCCCTATTCTGATTGGCCGGTTTTCTGCCGAAACCCAATGAGAATAGCTTTCAGAATTTGAATTACTGTATTTCCCGGCAATTTCCAATATCCTAAATCTTGAATTAGGATATTGGAAAGTGATTTTGTTTTATGTATTTTTTTATTTTTGAGGTTTGAGCTCTTTTCTGAGAATGTTTTCCGCACGGACATCTTTAATGATTTCTCGCTGTTTTCCAGCCTGTCTCGAATCGGAATACATGTGAGGCGCAGTCCCGCACTGCGCCCATGTCCCCGCACTGTGCCCCACACACTGGCGAGGCGCAGGGAACTTTTCCCCGCATGTATGAGCGCACCTCCTCGGACGGCGAATCTTAGGCGCAGCCCCGCACTGCGCCCATGTCCCCGCACTGCGCCCCACACACTGGCGTGGCGGACTTTTCCTCGCATGTATGAGTGCACTACCTTGGGCGGCGAATCATAGGCGCAGCGCCGCACTGCGCCTAATTCCCTCACTGCGCCTGAAACACTGGCGAGGCGCGGTGGACTTTACATGGAATGTATGAGCGCCCCCCAGTGCCAACATAAATCAGGCGCAGATTCCGCCGGAAAAACGGCGGAAAGGTGCGCCCCGACGTGGCGAGATTCATACATATCGCCCATAGTGTCAAAATACAAATATATAAGTAAATAATACCACATTATCAGTATATATACTATATATCATATAAAAATATACTAATCCAGAGGTCAGGACAATTCATTTTGCTGCCCTTGAAAAATAGGTCAAATGGCTTTCACTGCTGGCCTACATGCAAAGTAAAGAGTAATGTGCCGGTGGCTGGCAGTGAATACCAGCACCAAGTGATATAAAGAGGGTGGGGGAGGTCTGTCTTGCACCGGTGGTGGGTCCGGGCAGCACGCTCCGGTGTGATGACATCGAGCCACTTATTATTATTATTTATTGTTGAGCGCCATTGATTCCAGGGCGCTGTACATTCAAGGGGTTACATACATAACATGTGTCAAACAAGTACAATGGTGACAATCTGTGACTAACAACTGGTACAGAGGGAAAGAGAACCCTGCTCGCAAGGGCTTACAATCTACAAGGAAGGGGGAAAGAGACAGAATCCGGTTTATGCTGGATACTAGCTCCCGCAGCTAGCTATTTGGTGGGGGCACGAGGAGGAGTTTTTTTTGTTTCTAATCCGTCAGAGGGGGCTACCTACAGGTTGCTGTATACCTACAGGGGGCTGTATACATACAGGTTCCTATACAGCTACACTGGGCTGTATACATACAAGGGACTTTACAGCTACAGGGGGCTATATACATACAGGGTGATGTTTACCTAAAAGGAACATATATACCTACAGCGGGCTATACACCTACAGGGGGCTGTATACATACAGGGGAGTATACAGCTCAAGGGGGCTGTATACATACAGGGGGCTATACAGCTACAGATGGCTGTATACATACAGAATGATGTTTACCCAAAAGGAACATATATACCTATATGGGGCTATACACCTACACGGGGCTGTATACATACAAGGGGCTATACATCTACAGGGAGCTGTTTACCTACAGGGGGCTATACAGCTAGAGTGGGTGTATACCTAAAGGGAGCATATATACCTACTGGGGGCTATACACATACAGGGAGCATATATACCTATCTACCTACAGGGGGCTAATTTACCTACCTACAGAGGACCTACATATATACCTACTGGGGCCTATTTACCTACCAACTTAATGGTGCACAACATTACTACCTACTTACTTAATGAAGGCCGCCCATACCAGAGGTAAGAATTGATAGGGAAGTGTTAAAAAAGGGAAAGTCTTAGATGTTTTAGTGATAAATTCTGAAAGGACGAGTTGTGGGCAGGAGAGGTTGTCGTGGTGGTCTGAGTTGGATGGAGAAGAAAGGGAAAAAGAACGACTCATGAAAGAAGAGAACAACTCATACTAAAAGACATCTCCTATGTGTGAGGGGTTATTTTGCTTGTGTGATGGATCAGTGCTGTAGTCACGTGATGGCGACCTGAGCTAGTGTCTGACCACTATGTGGTCTCTGTATGACTGTGTTGTAGGGTACAAGTTTATGTTATCGACAGGCTCGGACTGGGACGCCGGGGGATCGGTGAACCCCATAGTTGCCAGCCCTCCCGGTTTTGGCGGGTCACTCCCGCTAATGGGGGCCATGTCCCGCCCTCCCACTTGGGTGGCATAACCTCCCGCCTCTTTAGAGAAGCTGGAGGTTATCTGTGTACAGAGGCATCGGGCAGCTTCTCTAGAACGCTGCCCTTCAGCCTCTGTCCTGCGCCACCGCCACCGGCAATGCTCTTCTAGCTGCAGAGGACGCTGGGAGAGCCGTGTGGGGGACGGGGGCGAGGCTTAGCGGCACCCGCGAAGCTCCGCCCCCTTTCCCATGAGTTTGAAGAACTAGGATGCCAGCAGGACAGGTGAGTGCAGGGATGGCTGTGTGTGTGTGTGGGAGGGTGATGGCTGATTGCCTGTGAGGGGAGTGTGTGCAGTGAGTGTGAGTGCATGTGAGGGGAGGAGTGTGTGCAGTGACTGAGTGCTTGTGAGGGGAGGGGAGTAAAGTAAGTTTTATTATTTTATTGTTACTAGCTATAGGGGCACTGCCTGGATAAAGGGGGCATCTGCCTGGCATGGGGGCATCTACCTGGATAAAGGGGGCATCTGCCTGGCTCATGGGGGCATCTGCCTGGCATGGGGCCATCTACTTGGCTCATGGGGGCATCTGCCTGGCATGGGGGCATCTACCTGGATCAGGGGGGCATCTGCCTGGTTTTTGGGGGCATCTGCCTGGCATCGGGGCATCTACCTGGCTCATGGGGGCATCTGACTGGCTCACGGGGGCTTCTGCCTTGCTCCTGCGTGCTTCTGCGCGGTTAATGGGGTCCACTGCTTGGCGCATGGGTACATCCACCTGGATAAAGGGGGCATCTGCCTGGCATGGGGGCATCTGCCTGGTTTATGGGGGCATCTGCATGGCTCATGGGGACATCTACCTGGATAAAGGGGGCATCTGCCTAGCTATTGGGGGAACTACCCGGCTACAAGGAGCATCTAAGTGGCTATTGGGGACACTGTGGCTATTGGGGGCACTACCTGGATAATGGAGGCACTACCTGGCTGTAAGGGGCACTACCTGGCTGTAAGGGGCACTACCTGGCTATTGGGGACAGCTACCTGGCTTAAAGGGGGCATTAACCTGGCTACAGGAGGCTACTACCTGGTTCAAGGTTCAAATAGGCCACCGAGATACCTACCTATTGGGACACAGTTTGGCGGTATCTCCCAGCTCTCCTAGATGCTGAATAGACCATCCAACAGTTCAGGGAAGCTGGGTGACGGCAAAACCCTAATTTAGCTTTCTTCCAGAGCTATTACACAGTTAGGTGGAGTAGGGTGTGGCTTTTTTGAAGGGGGTGTGGCTTAAATGCAAGATGGGCGTGGATATGCAAATTTTCGGCGCGCCTTCACATCTCCTGCTTTTTTACTTTCAAAAGTTGGCATGTATGGTGAACCCCCTGGTGGGCCCCAAGCTGCTGGGGGCCCCGGAGGCAGTGGCGCCGCTCCACGGGGCCCGTCCGCCGCATCCGGTCCTTGAACGCCCGGGCCCTGCGTCCCGAGCGCTCAGAGACCGGCCCCGGGAGCCGGAGAATAATGTCCCTGACTCCCAGGGCTTCGCGGGGTCAGCGGAGCACAGTGCCGCTAGCGCTCTGCTCCGCTGATCGCCCTGGCAGGCCTAAGGTGCTAGGCCTTAAGCCTGCCAGGCGCCGGCCCCTACTAGTGACGTAGGCGCGCGGTGACATCACATCACTGCGCCGCCTATGTAGGGCGGCAGTTGCCGGCGGGGAGCGGACGGGAGCGGGAGCGAAGTAAGTGGCTGTCTGTTTGTTTTTTTTAACTACCTAAAGGGGGGCCCTGACTACCTAGGGAGGCCCTGACTACCTAAAGGGGGGGCCCTGGCTACCTAAAGGGGGGCCCTGACTACCTAATGGGGCCCTGGCTACATAAGGGGGCCCTGACTACCTAGGGGGGCCCTGGCTACCTAAAGGGGGTCCCTGGCTACCTAATGGGCCCCTGACTACCAAAGGGGGCCCTAACTACCTAATGGGGCCCTGGCTACCTAAAGGGGGCCCTGACTACCTAATGGGGTCCTGGCTACCTAATGAGGCCCTGGCTACCTAATGGGGCCCCTGGCTACCTAATGGGGCCCTGGCTACCGAAAGGGGGCCCCTGACTATCTAATGGGGGGCCCTAACTATCTAATGGGGCCCTGACTACCTAAATACTAAAGGGGCCCCTGACTACCTAAAGAGGGCCTTGACTGTCTAAAGGGGGCCCTGACTATCTAAAGGGGGCCCTGACTACCTAAATACTAAAAGGGGCACCTGGCTACTAAAGGGGGCCCTGACTACCTAAAGGGGGGGCCTAACTACCTAATGGGGCCCTGGCTACCTAATGGGGCCCTGACTACCAAAGGGGATCCTGACTACCAAAGGGGATCCTGACTACTTAAAGGGGGGCCCTGACTACCAAAGGGGGGGCCTGACCATCTAAAGGGGGGCCCTGACTACCAGAGGGGGCCCTTACTACCTAAGGGGGCCCTGACTACCTAATGAGGCCCTGGCTACCTAAAGAGGGCCTGGCTACCTAAAGTGGGCCCCTGGCTACCAAAGGGGGCCCTGACTACCTAATGGGGCCCTGACTACCTAATGGGGCCCTGACTACCTAATGGGGCCCTGGCTACCTCAAGGTGGGCCCTGGCTACCAAAGGGGGCCCTGACTACCAAAGGGGGCCCTGGCTACCTAATGAGGCCCTGGCTACCTAAATGGGGGGCCCTGACTACCTAATGAGACCCTGACTACCTAAAGGGGGCCCCTGACTACCTCAAGGGTACCTAATGAGGCCCTGACTACCTAAGGGGCCCCTGACTACCTAAAGAGGGCCCTGACTGTCTAAAGGGGGCCCTGACTACCTAAATACTAAATGGGGCCCTGACTACCTACAAACTAAAGAGGACCCTGACTACATTTACACTAGCTAAAGGGGGCCCTGACTTCCTGCACACTAGCTAAAGGGGGGGGGGGGCTGATTTCCTGCACACTAGCTAAAGGAGACCCCCTAACTGCCTGTATACTACCTAAAGGAGGCCCTAACTACCTGCATACTACTTCAAGGGAAGCCCTAACTGCCTGTATACTACCTAAAGGGGGGTCCCTAACTGCTTGCAGCCTATATAAAGGGGACCCTAACTACCTACAGCTTACTTAACAAGGGAAAACCACCTACCTACAGCCTAACTAACTGGGACTCACCAAAACCTACCTACAGCCTACCTAACTGGGGTCCACCAACCCAACTGTAGCCTATCAACTTTGCCTAACTGGGGCCTCTTAACTAACGGGGGGTACTTACATTACCCACCTGTGGCTAGGTAAAGAGATGCTGGGAAAATTGAGGATTCTAAGATATTTGTGTGTAAATTCGCGGAATGAGTTGTGGGTGGGACAAATCATCATGGCGGTGTGGAACGGATGAAGAAGAAAAGGGAATAAGAACGACTCATGAGAGAAGAGAACGACTCATCAGATATGACATCTCCGGTGAGTCCCTGATTTCAGGGGTTATTTTACTCCTATATTGGATCAGTGCTGTATTCACTGTAATGTGATGTGAGCTGAGCTGGTGTCTGACCACTATGTGGTCTCTATATGGCGGTGTTGTAGGTTATGCCTGAGACTGTATCTGATCACTATGAGGTCTCCATATGGCGGTGTTGTAGGTTATACCTGAGCTGGTGTCTGACCCCTATGTGGTCTTTATATGGTGTTGTTGTAGGTTATACCTGAGCTTTATGTCTGACCTCTATTGGTCTCTATAGGCGGTGTTGTAGGTTATACCTGAGCTGGTGTCTGACCACTATATGGTCGTATATGGGGGTGGTTGTAGGTTATACCAGAGCTGGTGTCTGACCTCTATGTGTTCTCTATATGGCAAGTTTGTAGGGTTTACCTGAGCTGGTGTCTGACCACTCTGTGCTCTCTATATGGTGGTGTTGTAGGTTATACCTGAGCTCAGTGTCGGACTGGGGGGTCTGGGGCCCACAGGGGAATTGATCTGGGGGGCCCACCCTACTGTACATGAAAATATTACCGGAATCGGACATAAATGCGCCCATTTTACCACATAATACACTGTGCAAAAAAGAGCTGTATTGTGTAGTATGCAATACTAGGGAGTCACAGATCTATCTATCTCACACATATGTCAGTCTAACAAATCATAGATACACAGCTAAGTAGCCCCCAAACCATATCCCCCCCACCAGCCCACATACAATATCCCCCTCCACGTTCTCTTGGTCACACACCTCACCACCTTCTAAAATAAACACCAGCAAGAAAATTAAAGTCTAACTCCTATCACAGGGTCAGGTGTTCCCTCACTTTTACAATCAGGGACAAGTGTACACTGCCACTAAACTAACGCCGATATAACCTACAACACCGCCATATGGAGACCACATAGTGGTCCGACACCAGCTCAGATCACATCACATTACAGTGAATACAGTGAATACAAGCCATAACTTAGAGGCCTAGTATCCTAAGGGGTTGGAGGGTGAGGAGAGAACTAAGCCCCTGGAGATAATGCTACAACTATGGGCTACTCCCCTCTCAATTATATTACCAGGTACGTAGGAAAATTGGGAAAGGCTCCAGGTAACTAGATAGGCCCTATTTAGGTAGGTAGACCCCCGCTGGATAAGTTAGAAGGCCAGCCCCAAGTAGGTTGGTGGATACCTAGCCACGGGTGGGTAGGTACAGGGCCGCCAACAGAAATTTCTGGGCCTCATACAGCTTAAGCGTCTGGGCCCCCCTAGAAGTGCCGCCCCCAGCAACCCCATTGCCCCACCCAAGTAAAAAAAAATGCTGAATTATCAATTGCTGAATTATACCATCAAATAGTCACTGAATATACTTCATTACAATAAGACCAATATTACTGCCATACAGTGACCATATAGTGGTATATACAATGCAGTTACATTTAGTGACTTACAGTTGATGTCTTGTCTGAGTCATTCATGTTCCCTTTTCTTCTCCATCCGGTCCAGACCTCCAGGATGACTTCTCCCGACCACAACTCGCCCCTGCAAATTCACAACACAAACACCTGAGACTCCTCACTTTTTTTTTTATCATCTTCCTACCTGTGTCCACCCCCCCGTGTACAAACTCCCCATCCATAGTGCCAAAAAATGGTAATAATGACCCCCTTTGTGAACTGATACTTAGGTGTAGAGTCCCCCCATACGGAGGTAGTGGACCCCCGTGGGTCGGTAACCGAGTAGTGGGCAGACAGGTAGGTATGTCGCAGGTTAGCCAGGGGGGTAGTAGGGGGCTGGTACCGGGTAGGTGGTAGTAGGGAGGTAGGTACCATGTAGATGGTAGCTAGGGGGGTGGGTAGCCAGGCAGGGGTAGCTGGGGAGGTAGGTAGCCAGGCAGCCAGGTAGGTGGTAGCAAGGGAGGTAGGAAGCTGGGCAACCGGGAGGTAGCTAGGGAGGTAAGTAGGTGGTAGCTAGGGAGGTAGGTAGGTATGTAGGTGGTAGCTAGGGAGGTAAGTAGGTGGTAGCTAGGGAGGTAGGTATGTAGGTGGTAGCTAGGGAGGTAAGTAGGTGGTAGCTAGGGAGGTAGGTAGTAGCAAGGGAGGTGGGTTTACTGGGCAACCAGGGAGGTAGCTAGGGAGGTAGGTAGCCAGGTAGGTGATAGCTGGGCAACCAGGGAGGTAGGTGTGGCCCCCTTGTTTCCCCAGCCTTGTGTGTGGGGGCCTCCCTCTTCTCCCTAGCCTTGTGTCTGGGGGCCCCCTCGTCCCCCTAGCTTTGTGTGTGGTGGCCCCCTCGTCCCCCCAGCCTTGTGTCTGGGGCCTCCCCTCGTCCCCCTAGCTTGTGTTTGGGGGGCCCCCCTCGTCCCCCCAAGATTGTGTGTGGGGGTCCCCTCGTCCCCCCCAGCCTTACAGGTGTGGGTGTGTATGTGGGGAGAGGATGGAGCCCCCACACAGAGGGCTGTGGAGATGAGGGGGCCCCCACACAGAGGCTGTGGGACGAGTGGCCCCCCACACAGAGGGCTGTGGGACGAGGGGGCCCCACACAGAGGGCTGTTGGGACGGGGGGGCCCCCACATCGGGGGCTGTAGGGACAAGGGGCCCCACACAGAGGGCTGGGGGGACGAGGTGGGCCCCCCCACCAGAGGGCTGTGGGGGCGAGGGGGGCCCCCACACAGAGGGCTGGTGGGGAGAGGGGCTGCAGTACTGGGAAGAGGATGGGGACGCTGCAGAGAGGGGGCCCACACTCCCGGTCACAGCTGCATTCACAGACTCTTTTCACTTACTTCCCCCGCGCTGTGACTGGCCAGTACACAGAGCAGCTTGAAAAGGGGGGCGGGGAGTGAGTAATTGAATTCCTCATCCCGGCCTCAGTCAGAGAGAGGAGGAGGGTCCCGGCTCCAGTCACAGCGCAGGGGAAGTAAGTGAAAAGAGTGAATGTGACTGCAGCTGTGACAGGGAGTGCGGGCCCCCTCTCTGCAGGGCCGGCCGGGCCCCTCACTAAATGTAGCGATCGGCGGCTGGGCCGCCGTGCGCCAGTCTCTAATATGAAATAAGGGGGCCTGCTTGCAGCGGGCCCCCTTATTTCGCCGGGCCCCATACAGGAGTACTGGCTGTACCCCCTGTATGGCGGGCCTGGGTAGGTAAATAGCCCCCAGGTAGATCAGCAGGCCCCAGTTAGGCAAGTTGATAGGCTACAGTTAGGTTGTTGAACCCCAGCTCACTGAGAGCTATGATTACCTGCCGTTTTCCCCAACGCGCCGGGAGAAAGAAGTGACATGCTACAGCTGCACAGTCCCCTCTGTACTTCCGTGCACTCATCTTTAGGATCAGTGCTGGGAAGAAACAGAAAGTGACTGCCTGGACCACACCGGAACCTGGAGAAGTGAGCAAACATTGAGACCCCATATATGTAGCATGGGCACGGTATGTAATATAATTTTAAATTCAAGGGATTAAATCCCAATTTAAATTAAATATTAAATAATTAAACATAATTAATATCTGGGGTTGTGATGTGTCATATAATTCAATTCTGGAGTGCAGTGTGAAATACAATTGTTTTCAGAGGATGTAATGTGTAATAAATTTTAAGGAGTTCAGTGTGTAATATAATTCATTTCTGGGGATACAATATGTATTACAATTAATTTCTGGGGTACAGTGTGTAATATAATAAATTTCAGGGAGCACAGTGTGTAACATAATTCATTTTATGGGCATTGCATAAAATAGAATTAATTTATGGGGGTATGGTGACGAATACCACGAATTTCAGGAGGTGCATGTTCTGTGTGCCTTTGATTCGGAACTCAAGCTTTGTAACTGATAACTTTATTCCAGTGAGCTCTTGACCTCCAGGACACACGAGGCTCTCCACCACACTGAGAAAACCAACAAAATCCCCCAACACAGAGAGGGAAAAACACATCAAAGTAGTTTAGACCCCTAGAGGCCATAGACAGTAATATACCTATTTCTACATCCTTTTCTCTTTTAACAACAAGACTAGTTAACTAGAATAACACATACAATTATGCACATGAACCGATAGGCAATACTTGTGAATTAGATATAGTCATTGAGATGGGCTGGCTTTCTCGTCATTCTGCCAGCACGTGTAACATACGATGTTTTCTCCCCCACCTCTGGGTTGCTCCCCGATCCTGGCAATATGTGTTCTGGAATTTCCAGTCTTTGGCCAGAATCATTAAACCCTGAGCTGCATCTGGCATGT
>JAODAL010070337.1:0-15962 GCA_025379985.1 Phyllomedusa bahiana | reverse complement strand
GGGCCCTATTTGTGTATGGCTTGTTGTTTGCTTACCTGTGTACCTGACCTCGGCCTGTTCTCCTGACCCCGGCTTGTCTTCTGTTTTTGTACCTCGCTCCCGTTCGTGTTTGACCTCGGCTTGTTTACGTTTATCCCTCTGGTTCTGATTTGTGGCTTGGCGCTCCTGATTTGATATTTACCCGGACTGTATGACTATTCTTCCTTCTGACGGCCCCAGCACTTTAGCAGCGCAGGGACTGTCGCCCAGTTGCCATCTGCTGCCTAGGGCAGCACATCAAGCAGGCAGGGACAGTGGGCTGGGTTCCAGTCAGGGCTCACTGTACCTCCCTTGACGTGACAGGTGTACTGATAATAATAGGTGGTTTTTGCACCTATGAAATACAACAGCAATTACTAGCAAATTTCTGTATGGTAATATAAGTACAAGATGGGTCTTTCAACAAAACTGGGCTGCGCCAAAGTGAAAAACACGTAATTAAATTGTGTACTGATAATAATAGGTGTTTTTTGCACCTATGAAATACACCTGCGGTGACTAGAAAAGTTCTGTATCCTATTGTAAGTAAAAAGTGGGTCTTTGAACAAAACTGGGCTGCACAAAAGTGAAAAAAAAAACGAATTAAATCGTGTACGGATAATATCAATTACACCTGCAGTTACTAGAAAAGTTCTGTATCCTAATATAAGTACAGGCTGCACAAAATACAAGGTACTATTTCACCAAAAACTGGTAATAAAAAGCCATTTCAATGCAGGGTCAAAGCAGTCTGGGCTGCACAATATACACTCTCCTTTCAAAAGCCTGCCTGTCTATCTGTGTTCACTCGCCCCCCTCCCCTCACCCTGTGGCTGTACAGCGCTAGATGCTTCTTTCAAAGCAACTAACTAAAAACTGAAATTCTCTAATCTACCTATGTTCTAATGTTCACAGCCAAAAGCATAGTTGTTTGTGTGAACAAAGAGAACTGTGTCGCTGAGCTATATTGAGGAGAAAGCTGACTACACGTCCTGCTCTTATGAGACACAGAGACACACTGATGCTGAACAGGAAGGGCTGTACTATGTAAAACGAGGTCATGTGATTTTTCCAGCCAATGACAACCATACACATCACAGTCATGACGTCGCACACCCAGCTCACCCTGCTCTATTCTCTAAGCTGATTAGCTGCCGCCAAAATGACAGGAAGCACCAAAAATGGCGCAATAGTAATAGATTATGCATAGATTCTCACCTAAATTATCGCATGATCGGAAATTTCCGATCAATGTAAAAACTGTGCCGATTTCAACTTTGTCGATTATAATTGCTCAACACTAGTCCTGAATTCTGTGACGGTCCCTTGGCATCTTTACCTACCTAGCTAAATTCATTCTGAACCTACTCTGGTTGCTTCGACAGTGGATCTTCCTATGGGAAACACATCTATTAACTCCTTAATGACCATGCACCATCTTTTGACGTCAGCTGGTGCAGGTCGTTCGTCTGCAGTAACGTCTTTTGGCGTCGATGCAGACATTGGAGTTTGCAGCTCCGGGCGCCGCAGCAGCGCTAAGATCGGGGCTGTACTACACAGCCCTGATCCCAGTGCAGCTCCTGTGAGCACCAGGGAGCGGGGGAAACCTCCGCTCCCCGGTGCTTTAACCCTTTGATTGCCGCAGTTCGTCACCGCAGCACAACCAAAGGATTTCCCTTCTCTGTTGGGTGATCGGAACACCCGATGACCCAACAGAGCCCAGGGAACGGCTGCTCAGTCAACCCTGTGGACCCAGAATAGCCCCAGGGCTGTCTGTGTAACTAGCCAGTGATCAGGGCAGCCTGTGTGCTGTCCTGATCACTGCCTGTGTCAGACTGACACAGAATAAAATGTATTGGCATATATGAATATGCTAATACATTACTAAGTGTAAAAAAAATAATAATAATAAGTTATCCCTTCATGGGATTAAAAAAAAAAAGTAAACAACATAAAAAGTGTAATAAATAAATAATAAAATAAAAATAAATATTTAATAAAAAATAATTGTGCATACATTACACACACAAAAACTACACACATTAGGTATCCACATGACCAAAATAACCTGTAGAATTAATCTATCAAGTTATTAAGTGTGAAATGTGAATGGTGTAAAAAAAAATGTAAAAAGACAAAAGAAAGTAAAAAATGTAAACAAAATTCTGCAATTATTTATAAGTGAACTTAACTATTCCCCCATAAAGTACAACTCGTCTCAAATAAAAAAGGCCTCATACAACTGCGTAATTGAAAAAATAAAAAAGTTATAACCGTTGAAACGCAAGAAAGCAAAAACTAAAAAAATGTTCTGGTCATTATCTACTTTTCAGGCCTTTGGCTTAAGGGGTTAATGGCAAAGACCAGCAGATCTCCTACACCATGTGCTCTAGTACATATTGTATAAGTAATTATACAATTATTATTTATTTTTTGTCCTTTTTATCTTCTCCTTGTTTTCTTGGTGTCTAAGTGCATTGAAGATTAGATTTCTCAGAGGCCCTGTAGGAAAAATGGAGAAGAATAAAGTTTCCTAAATATCTAACCTTTTTAATCTATCTCAATATATATTTATTTAATATTCTGTCAGAGTATGGTAGGCAGAGACAAAGTTTTCTCTGAGCTCCAACTAAACCAATATTTCTTTGACTTAAACTCCCAAAGAAGAAGTACAGTGTTGTCCTTAGATCAGGTTATCCACACCACATGTGGGTCTGACTTAAGTCTGCACTAACTGCAGATTCTGTTTAGACCATTAACAAGCAGAACAGCTTCATTTTAGCTCTACAATGACTGTAAAACCTAATCTACTCTATAAAAAATCCAGGCCTAAAACAACACGCTAAGGCTTGGTTCACATATGCGTTGCATGTTCCATTGAGAATGACGGAAAAAATTGTGCAGCAATCTGTGCTATTTTTTTCTGTCTAAACGACAGAAAACACGGCGAAGATCCAACAAGCCCATTGTAATCAATAGAGTCTGTCGGGTGCTGTGGGTTCCAAACTTAACCACCAACGCGGATGTGAACCAAGCCTTACTAAAAAGAACAAGTAAACGAAGTACACAGTGAGATCCCAGCCTTGCTGGATTCTTTATCTCACATTTTACCTTACTTTACATAACAGTGTGGAAGAAAGATATGCCCCCTACATGCCCCCTGTGCTGTGGGCTCATAATATATGTTACATTACATTACTTTGCAGTGCTTTCAGTAGGAGCCGCTCCTGCTACACTAGTAAGGCCGTGTTCACACGGCTTATTTGTCCACGGATTGGCGCCGCACTCCGCGTCGGATTTGCGCTGCAGTACGGTGCCAATCTGTCAGAGTAATTACGGTAATCCACTGCTCTCATAGAGAACAGTGGATTCCGTCGCTCCTCCGCGCTCAGCGAATCCGCCGGGTGGGGAGAAAGTGACATGCACATTATTTACGGCACGGACGCGCCGTAGATAATGTATTGTCTATGGGGCTGGCGGGCTGCTCCCCCGCCGCGCTCCCACCCCGCCCGCGTCCCGCCCCTTATTCACGCCGGAATTGCGAGCGCAATCCGGCTCGCAAATCCGGCGTGAATAAGCTGTGTGAACGGTGCATAAGTGGGTGTTTTGACATTGTTCTCCTGCAACCTCCACCTTCCAGTTGCAGGGTCAAATGCTAAAATTGCATAAGGGTTTTTCAACTAATGGCCTGCTTACATAATGCTTTCTTTTTTCTCCATCGCAGGTATCTGTTGGCATAACTTTTTCACAGTGTCCCTACAGATTCTACAAAATAACTACATCACAGTAAGCTATTCACTCCTGCAGCATCACAATTTATAGAACCCTGGTACTCTTCTCTCAGATACAGACTGCTGCTCATATACACTGCTTCTATGGCCCCTTCACTGATCTCCATGCTTCCTGTCCTCGCAAATACCCATCTTATACAACTACATACAGGGCTCATCCTTTTTCTCCTCCATGGTACTGTGCAGTGTAGTGTAATTGGCATCCAGGAAGTTTGGGGGCTTTGCAATGAAGTAAAATTTCAAATTAAATAATAAACATTTTCACTATTCATCATTATTAAAAATTCTGTACCATTTTTATTTTAGATGATCACTAGTTTACAGCTCATCTCCAGGGGATACGACCAGTGCACATGTTCGAACATCACCTCTCCTCTCAGGCAGCTTCTGTCAGCCTCTTCCCCGCTTAGTAATCACACACACTTACTGCTGAGCAAGTATTCAACCCCAGATGCTGTCATTCTACTTATGTCCTCTTTACTCCTTAGTAATTAGTCAAACAGTGTAAATAAATAAAAAGAAAAAAGAAACTCCATATTTGGTTTATGTAGGAATTTGAACATAGTGCCTCTATGATGGAAGACAGCTGCTAACCACTCTACTAAATTTTAGCTACTTACAGCTCTATAAGAAGATTGCCAACACCCTGAAACTGAGCTGCAGCACAAAGACCATACAGTGGCTTAACAAGACTTGTTCCACTAAGAATTGGCCTCGCCATGGTCAGCTTATCAGTGCTCAGACCATACACTGCATCAAATTGGTCTGCGTGGCTGTTGTCTCAGAGGGAAGCTCTTCTAGAGAGGAGGCACAAGCCCGCAAACAATTTGCTGAAGGCAAGCAGACTAAGGACATGGATTACTGGAACCATGTTCTGTGGTCTGATAAGACCAAGATAAACTTATTTGGTTCAGATGGTGTCAAGTGTGTGTGGCGCCAACCAGATGAGGAATTCAAAAACAAGTGTGTCTTGCCTACAGTGAAGCATGGTGGTGGGAGTGTCCTGGTTTGGGGCACCGTGTCGTCAGTTTGATGAGTTGGCTTCTTATTGGCTCCCCTCTTGGTCTCACCCATATCATGTTGTGCTTTCCTGTACAGCATTTGATGTTAGTGGGTGAGTGAGTAGCACAGAATAATTCTACTCTCACCTCCACCTTCTGGCTGCAGAGGCAAATACAAGGGGCCTTATTTATGAAACCTGTCTAGCAGTAAGACTGTCCTTGTTGTCCACTGCAACCAATCAGAGCTCAGCATTCATTTCATATAGTGGTCTGGAAAAATAAAAGCTGAGCTCTGATTGGTTGTTATGGGCAACAAAGACAGTCTTACTGCTAGATTGTTTTCATACAAAAGATCCAAAATTTTTAAAGAGAGGTTTCCAGCTAAGGCTTCATTTACGTAACATTTCTTGCTTCTTCACAGGTATCCATTATTGCACCTTTTTCATAGTAGTCCTACAGATAGTGTAGCAAAACCACAGGAAACTAAGCTCAGAAAAAAAAACCTTTTTGAGCATTTTTCCAACACATTTTTTTTTCCTATTGCTGATTTCTTCCTTAACTCATGTAAGAGCCCCAGGTACAGGGGGAATACAATCTTTAACAGTGACTGCAGAGCTGATCTGGGTCTGACAGCTGGTTTTCCACTTCTGCAGTTCCACAATTTATGTGTCTCATATGTCCCACTCCTCTATCACATAAATACTGGTGCACATATTTCACATAAACAGTGCTGCTGTCATTTAGATTGTTGGGGGACATGTGGTGATCCAACTGCATGGAAGCAGTATCTCTGCTACAAACTGACGCAGGACACACTAAGTCATTTATGTTTATAAATATATAGAAAACATTAGAACCATTGACAAAAGAGGTGGATAGAAAATAACATTGATTATCTTGTTACAATGGCATGTGTCAGGGGGTTGGATAATTAAGACTGCAAAAAAACAGTCAGTCCTTCAATTTTATGTGTTAGAAGAAGAAAAATAGGCAGATTTTAAAATCTCAGCAACTTTGACAAGGGACATATTTTGATTGCTAGATGAGTTGGTAAGAGAATCTACAAAATGGCATGCGTACTGAGGTGTTCCCATTATGTAGCAATTCGTACCTACCAAAAGTAGTCCAAGGATGGATAACTAGTAAACTGGTGAAAGGGTCATGGGTAACCAAAACTCGGTGATGTGCTTGGGAAGTGAAGGCTAGCTTATCTGGTGTGATCCCACATTATTGACACTGTAGAATAAATTGCTAGAAAAGGTTAATGATGGACATGATAAAAAGGTGACAGTATGTGCTGTGCATTGCAACTTTCTTTGAATGGAGTTTCAAAGCTGTAGACAGGTCAGAGCTCTCATACTAGGCTATGTCAACTGCAGTAAACTCCTTCAATGGACATTTGACTTGAAACATGGAACAATGGAAAAAAGTGGCCTGGCCTGATAAATAACATTTTCTTTTGTGGATGACTGGACACTGATGCTTCACTTACCTCAAACAGTTTGCAGAAGCAGTGTGATGCCCTGGAAATAGTTCTGCCAGGAGACTTTGACATTGGCATTTGTTCCAGATGAAGTAAATTTGGTGGGATGTTATTTTATAATGTCAATGATCTTTTATTAGCAGAAAATGCACTTTATCACACTGTAAAATATTAATTTTTTTAGGAACATTAAAAACAGTTCAAGGTGTTCACTTGGATTCCAATCTTCCATGACCTTATGCTGATCAAACATCTGTGGGATATGCTGGATAAACAAATCAATTCTATGCAGGCCCCAATTTAGAGGGTTTAACCCCTTATCATTGCAGGCAGTTTTGACCTCTATGACAAAGCCCGATTTTTCAAATCTAACGTGTCACTTTATGTGGGAATAACTTTTGATGCTTTTACCTATCCACATGATTTAATTACTGTTTTTTCGTGACACATCGTGTTTTAAGTTAGTAATAAACTTTGGTCCAGATAATTCTCTATTTATAAACAATATCAAAATGTGAGAATTTGGAAAAATGTGTCATTTTCAAAGTCCAAAAATATTTGCGTGTAAGACAGATAGTTATACTACACAAAATAGTTTATAACTAACATTTACCATATGTCTACTGTATGTTGGCATCATTTTTAAATGTCTTTTTATTTTTTTATGACATTAGGGGGCTTATAAATTTAGTAGCAATTATTCACCTTTTCAAGAAACTTTGCAACACAGATTGTTTTAGGGACCAGTCCAGTTCTGACGTGGCTTTGAGGAGCCTGCATGTTAAATACCCCCATAAATGACTCCATATAAAAATCTGCAGCCCTTAAAATAGTGTTTAGGTGTTTCACAGAAATTAAAGCAAAGTGGTGGAGAAAATTAAAAAAATCACTTTTCTTGCAGATTTTAAATTTTAATCCATTGTTTATTGGAACGCAATAGATGTTAACAAAGAAAATACAACTCAACCTCAATTACCCTGATTCTGCCATTTTTAGAGATATCTCATGTGTGGCCCTAGTGTGCTATTTGACTCCACCACAAGCCTCAGAGTAGGAAGAACACCTACTGGAGTTTGGGATCCCATTTTCATTAGGATATTTTTTAGGCATTATTACATTTTTTGAAGACACCCTAAAGTACTAAAACTTTAAAAACACCCCTAAAAAGACCCCAGTTGCAAAACTTCACCCATTAAGGCATATATCCAGGGTTGTAATAGTTATATTGGCCCCACAGTTGTTTCACAGATGTTTTTTAGCATTACATTATGAAAATGTAAAATTATTTTTTTTTCCAATAATATGCAGTTCTAGCTGAAAATATTTCATTTTCACAAGAAAGCCTGTTTGGGTGCATAGCAGGATGTACATGAGAGAGAGTGCTATATGGCTTTTGGAATGCAGACTTGGATGGTTGCCATGTCACATTTGCAAAGCCACCAAAGTTACCGCTTCTGAAAAATGAAAAAGAAAAAACATTTTTGCATCACCACAGTCTGAGAGCCATAATTTTTCTGTTTTTCTGTGCAGGAGTTTGTTTTTGTGGGATGACTTGATGTTTTCATTGGTACCATTTTGAGGGGGATATGACTTTATGATTGATTGACTTCAAAACTTTTTTTGTGAGGCAGAATGAAGAAAATACAGCAATCCGTGGTATATAAAGAGGTTAATGGGCCGCGACCAGAGCGTATGAAGCCAGCAGATTCCATGCATTGATCATGCAGGCTCTGCTTGTGAACCTATATCTGCATGGGTACGTCATATGTTGGTATGGTACGCCCAAACTACATTTGTAAAATGTCAGTCGGATTCTGTTTCAGATTGGTATTTTATCATCTTGAAATGGTTTTGGGGGATGGTTCTGTCCGTGGTTTTCGGATTCGGCTGTCCCTCTTGACTACTGAATAGCACACTTTTCACCCAATAACTGGGTGGAAGATTATGCATGTTCCCAGTTTTTTGGAATACCAGCAGTGTGAAAATCCGCCCAGTAGAAAAACCGTGTAGTATAGATTACTGGGCGGATTTTCTATGAAAGTCTATGGGGATAGTTGACAGTTGGTTTTAAGACTGTTTCCCAATCTGAAAACCATCTGAAAATCTGACGAAAAACCCTTTCCATGTGGATGTACCCTAAGGGCTGGTTCACACGGCTTATTCAAGCCGTAATTGCGGGATGGATTTCGCCTGCAATTTCGGCTTGAATAAGGGGCGGGGGCGCAGCTCCCCGGCCCTATAGACATGCATTATCCATGGTGCGTATTCCGCCGGGATAATTTGCATGTCACTTTCTCCCCGCCCGCCGGATTCGCCGAGCGGGGAGGAGAGACAGAATCCACAGTTCTCTATGAGAACTGTGGATTACCGTAGTTACTGGGACGTATTGGAGCCGTACTGCAGCGCAAATACGGCGCGCAGTACGGCTCCAATCAGTACCAGAATAAGCCATGTGAACGGCCCCTAACAGTTTAAAAGATCAAACATTATCACTCCCATGACTAAACCCAATACACCAAGACTATACATTTGGTGTGTAACCTCGGAGATGGCTAGCAAAGCATAAAAACCCAGTGTGATACAGGGCCTTACAACTCAATCTGCCAAACTTCCCCGAAAGCCCTAGACCAAGCACATGTAAAAATGATTACTATTTACATACATACTCCTTATTAGACTACCTGTTTTTTATTTAACTAGCTAAATGCCAGCATGATCATTTCAAAGCCCCTAAATCATTTGATTTTAAATGCTTTCAGGATAAATGAAGATTTATCTTATAAGTGCTGGTATAAAATATAATTTAAGCCCCATCACATCCATAACAGCAATTAGCAGTAAATAGGAGATCTCATTAATGCTGAGGTAATTTACCTTAGTATTTCAGAGGGAAATTAATCAATTCTGAATTAATTATGTAAGTTCATCAAAATCTTAATATAAATATATGTATGTGTAAAACAAAAATGCATACAATATTGTAATGTAAACGATGGAAACGGAACATTGTGCTTATAATGTCCATTATGTCCTATTGGAACTAATATATTGTAAAAATAATTAATATTGAAAGGGAACAAAACTATCATCTATATTTTTATACAGTATAATGTTTTACTGGCATGTCACTACAGCGACTTTTCTATGAACCCAGAGCAACATAGAGCAATTAATATGAAAATGGTAGCGTTTCATAAAAAAAGATATGTAGGTGTCTGTAAGTGCCATTTTATTTCTCGGTGAGAGGATAAAGTGTTTTTTTCTACATAATTTCTAATGTAGAAGCTAAATTAGGCCCAAGAAGAGGGACAATGCAACTTTACACATCATTAGTATTCAAGCTACATAACCCAACCAACAGCAGTTATGTATTTTTGCAAGTATGCATATAATTTATTGTGGAGAACACAAATTACCTGGGTAGTCGATGCATGTTTGAGAGCCTCACAAATAGATGTATGAACTGAAGCATATAATGGCTCAACCAGCAGGCGCAAATACGTTCTAAATCTTCTAAATGTGCTTCACAAAAATGTAACTGAGGAATATAAAACAGATCAATTCTTGCATGTTATATATTGGTTTTTGATTTACAAATCTAATCTGGCAATTTTCTATAGAAAATGAATGGATTTTCTACTGAACTTCTTTTGTGACTTTTCTGTGTCTGGATGTTCTCTCACACACATGCACACTGATCTGTGATAAATGGCTGTTTATCTGTGGATGTATTTTACATAGTTAAATATATTATATAAAATACCAAACATAAAAAGGGCCACACAGTATATTCTTATGTGAATGTATCTATGCCTGCTAATTGGAGTACATTCAGATTTGTCGGCTCTATTATGTGTTTATGATGTATTTTTAATAAACATAAAGGCCTATGAAGTGTGTAGGGTTTTGAAAATTCACACATTTGTTTCATATGTTTTCTGTAAGACCTAGTTTTTTTAAATTCTAAAATGCCTTATCTCTTGTGTTTGTATTATGTTTGTGTTTCCCTGCTAATATACAGTAGACTGAAATTGCATATTCCACAATTTTGTTTCTATTCTTGAATATTTACCTTGATTAATTGTTTAGGATCTTTAAACAAAATGTAATCCTTTTCAAATACAATGTAAGTAAACAACACAGTTTTTAAATAATTGTTTTCTTATTAAAAGACAAAAGTTAATCTATGCCAACCCGTCCAGTGTGATAAAGTTAATCCTTTAGAAAGGGTGTCCAAACATGACC
This sequence comes from Phyllomedusa bahiana, assembly GCA_025379985.1. Taxonomy (NCBI): domain Eukaryota; kingdom Metazoa; phylum Chordata; class Amphibia; order Anura; family Hylidae; genus Phyllomedusa; species Phyllomedusa bahiana. The sequence continues at coordinate 5,424 of JAODAL010070337.1, read as the reverse complement.
AATGCAACACAATAAAACCTCATGAAGTTTTACTGCAAATTGCTACAGTTTTGCTATACAGTTTGTGGGCCCGTGGCTTGTACAGGTGAAGCTTGTGTTTTGAAATTGTATTAATATTTGGTTTTAACAAGAATAGACACCCCTGACTTTGATAACAAAAATCTAAACATCTTAAAAGCAAATGTGCTGAGAATAACCTACTGGTTTTCTAACCCATTAGTGTCTGACCCATTTTAGGTTCATTTCATTTTTTTTCTCCAACATCCATAACCGGCTTATTTTTCCATCCACATATCTGTATTTGGGCTTGAATTTTTTGCCGCATGACTCCTCCTGCATTTCTATAATTATAATAAAAGGTAGGATTACATTGCGAAAAAGCAATTCTTTTATAATATGGAAGGCAAAGAACACAGGATTACATCATTAACAATAAGCAATGAACACAGCCCACTCAGCTCCTTCTCTTCAAGTGACCTCTGCGCCTTCAGACACAAGATCCCTATGGTCCATGTGATTGATATAAAGCATATATTTGAACTGCTGTTAACAGCAGAGCAGCAGTTTACGCAAGATGGCTATCCCTATATTCATGTACAGCAAACAGAATTTTAAAAAATCTGCAAATCAGAAGATAAAAATAGATACAACAATAATACAATTTGTTTACTGTCTAATTTTAGTTAGTAAAAAAGATCTCTAGCAGGTCTAAAAGGAGTAAATGGTCTCCACAAGCAGCATATAATGCTGCAATCAATAGAAATGCCTGCAGACATGAGAAGAAGTTTATCAGTTTTGGAAGGATTACAGAGCCATTTCTAAGGCCCTGGGACAATTAAGATCCACTGAGAGCCTCAAATAGGGTTAACTATTCACAATTATACAGAAACTAGGAAAGAAGGCTATACATGATAGTGTCAGAGTGAAAACCACTGCTAAAAAGAACATAAAAGGCTTATTTTATACAGATTTTTGGAACACATGGGTGCAGTGTCGGACTGGAGTGCTTAGGGCCCACAGGTGGAGTTGACAATTGGGGCCCATCAATTGCTTTTTTATAGGCTCAGCAGTGGAGTTTATTTTAGGGGCTCACACTACAGCTACTGTAAATTATTGTAGATGCCTCCTATACTCTGTTTCTTGCTTTTTACCACTCTTTGTCTGCTTTTTTGCCTCTTCTGAGAATGTATATCGAGTTAAAAAACAACTTTAGGTCTACCATGCTCAAGGGCCCACCAGGGGTTTCCCCCTATGCCCATGTGGGCCAGTCCGAGTCTGCATGGGTGTCATTGTACCTGTTATAAAGCTTAGACAGCATTTCATGATAAGAATATCCTACAGCTAAACACTATGGTAGAAGTTAAAATATGCTTAGCTCATTAGTGGAGTCTTCCCATCTCGATCCAAAGTACATACTCTAAGGGGGACATGTATGAAGATCTGAAAAAAACTTTGAGATTCTTAGTTCACCCCGCCCACCTCCACAGCTTGCTATATCAGTGCAGTATGCGTGCAAGGTTGGTGCTCTTTTTATTTTTCTCTCTGGATTATGGAGGTCTGTTGACCCAATGAGAAGTCTGAATTTGACTCTAGTGAGAGGTAAGGATAGAGTAGGACCACCCGCCTTGAGATCCCATTGTAAGCCGGGGGTGGCATAAGCATTTTTTGATCAAAACATGTGAACTAAGAATCTCAAAGTTTTTTTCATGTATTATAGATAGCATAAATGCTTCTTTAGAGGTTTCCATGTATTGTATAGCCCTTTTAGCAGTTGGTGTGCCACTGGTATTGGAATGCGTGTATATATATATATATATATATATATATATATATATATATATATATATATATATATATATATGCCGCAACCAAGCCGGTGGCACCCAGGTTCACATTGTGTTTTTCAGAAATGTTTTTTTCTTTTTGTGCAGAACTATACGTTGTATTTGGCATATATTGCTTTTAATTTATAGAGGGAATGGATGCCTCCATTTTGGTCTCTTGCACCCGCCCACCTCCACAGCTTGTTATATCAGTGCAGTATGTGTGCAATGTTTGTGCTTCTTTTTTTTTTCTCTCTAGATTATGGAGGTCTGTTGACCCAGTGAGAAGTCTGAATTTGACTCTAGTGAGAGGTAAAGATAGAGTAGGACCACCCGCCTTGAGATCCCGTTGAAAGCCGGGGGTGGCATAAGCATTTTTTGATCAAAACATGTGAACTAAGAATCTCAAAGTTTTTTTCATGTATTATAGATAGCATAAATGCTTCTTTACAGGTTTCCATGTAATGTATGAAGATCGACGTGTCGAAGCTCCCGTTTTCATGTTTTTTACTGCGAAAACTGCGCCTGATGTATGCCGGTGCCGAAACTTCGACGCCTCCGGCAGACAGACCACATTGAAATAGGTCTGCCTGTCGGAGCTGTAATGCACCTTACTTTGCCGACCCGCATTCATACATGCGTCGGAGTTTTCGAATGTGGTGTGTCCCGCCCCAGAACGCCCACAGAACACCTCTTCATGTTAGGCGCAATAGAAAGTGGCAAAGCTATCGCCTAATGCGCCTAACACATAGGGGAGGTGCGTCCGACAGCGGAGCCGGCACAGTGAGGCGCATTTTACACCAGAAAACAAGCGAAAAGCCCTATCATACATGTCCCCCTAAATGTCTGGTAGATGAGGGTTCTACCGCTGGGATTGATGTGATAGATACAGGTAACAGCTTGAGAACATATATGTGGCCACTGTTCTATGCAGCCAAGGCAAGAATGAGGATTGGAGACAAGGAGAATCCTGTTCTCGACATTTATTGCACATCCAAGACTGAATACTGGCAATCCGTAGTTGATAGCCTGCTTATGTGGCTGAATTAATACAATTCTGGAAAGAAATGTTTACCATAAATACCTATGGAGTGTCAAAGATTATTCTTCCTTAATTGGTTATCGTTGACCTTTTATATGAGTGTTGTATTGCCTCAAATTTAAATCAATTAATCATTATCTAATATAACATTTAACCTTTATTATCTTTTTAGTTAAATGGCAAATATGTTACTTAGATTTTCAAAATATAAATGGGACATATATCTAGGTATCCATGATAGTTGATACTACATAGATTTCACACATGGAAGATCACATACCATGCTGTGCAATATATGACACCTTCACATTTATAGCAGTCGGCTGAAATTTGTAACAACAGGTACCAGAACCTTAATGAAAGCAAGAAAATCAGTATGAAAGGGATACAGGCCTGTACAAACTGCAAAATGCTTTACTTTATTTCTGACACAAGTCACAGTGATTCAAGTAAGCGATTAGATTTCTACATATATTTACTTTTCTTGACATAAATTTGGATACTTGTCATTGATGGCTAGGATTTGGAGTCTAAAAGATCTCTGGTATTCATCTTCACAAAGGGGGTGGTCTTTGCTACATGGTAATCTCTATAGTAGTTTGTGATTACCAGAGTGGTCGCAATTTGGCAGCTGGGCACAGCGCCAATAATTGGACAGGACCAAGGCCACAATTGGAGGGGGGAATAGGAACAAAGACATCAGGACTGCAGCCAGCAGCTGGAGCCAGAAACACGAGCATGGGTACCAGTGTCACACTGTGGATTAGGGTCAAAAACAGATTTGAACCAAATACAAACGCTTCACAATGGCTGTAGAGATTTTTTGGCCAACAACCTGTAACCATAGCCCTAATACTAAGTAATAACTTTAATGGGTTTAAGAGTGTTAACTTACTGGTCCGGCAACACTCCCGTTGTGGTCTCTTTTCCCGTCTAATGCCCCACTTCCAGTTACTTCAACATAGGCCCAATGTTATGGGGAAGCAACCAGAAGTGACATTGGTCATTGTGTCCAATGTCACTTTTGATTACCAAAAAACATTGGACTTATGTCGGACCACAAGTTAGGCTGCAACAGAAGCGTTGCATTCCTTTACTGGTAAATTAAAGGGTTTTTACAAGGAAGGCATTTCATGTCTGGTTTGTCCTGCTTCAGCTTTCATTGTGTGCAAAAGGGGGTGTGTATGATAGGTTTGAACTGTATATCATTTGATCCAGCAGGCTTTACATCTCAGCCTTTTCACCTCAGTGTGCTTTCGATAGTCAAATAAAGGTCTGTTTATGTAAAGAGCTATGAGACACTGCTTCCTAAGGCGCACGCGTGCCAGCTCTCTGAGATTTAAAGGGCCAGCGTGCCGGTAATTGGTGATTGCCGGCCGCTGACCCTATATATTGGCTCCACCTACAGCATACCATTGCCGAGTCCATAGTGCCTGTCCATGCGAGGAAGCCTTCTAGTATCCCGGTTAGCCTTCTCTGTGTAAGAGGTCCCGTTTGCGCATGTCCTTCGGCCGCGAACCTTCGTTGCCTGCCCTGACCTTCTGGCCTGTCCCCGATTACGAGTTCACCTGCCGATTCTGTACCGTGTTGCACCTCAGCTACCGCCGCAGGCAAGTCACATCAGGGGTAGCGACCTGGTGGAATCCCACCGCAGCAAGTCCATCCCGCTTTGTGGCTGGCTCTGGTTAAAACCGGGACCCACTTAGACTACGCTCCCTGGTGTGGCCTGTACCATCGCCTGCGGTGGCCCAGTGGATCCACTACTCCCAGTCATTACACAAACTGGTAGCAACAAAAAGTACACTTCAGCCTGCAAAAAATGCATCCTCACTCAAGTCCGTAGGGGTTAATGCAAAAAAGGTATTGGTCACAGATAATGGCGCCGTGGAAAAAATTTAAAAAATAGATGCTGGCTATAGATACAGCAAGGTTCTTTTTATGCAAGTTGGGCCTCATTTATTAAAACTGTCCTTGTTGCATATAGCAACCAACCAGAGACCAGATTTCATATACTGCTCTGGAAAAATGAAAGCAGAGCTCTGATTGGTTGCTATGTGCAACAAAGAAAGTCTTACTGTTAGGGGATGTTCACACAGCGTTTTTCAAAACGTTTTTCAATCCAAGAAATGCACTGTGTGAAAGCACCCTTAGAAAGTTTTGATAAATGAGGTCCATTCTGTTAGAACTACTGACACAATTTGAAATCATTTTTGCTTTTCTGCTGTGCACCTATTTAGGAGGAGGGCTTAGCTGTTTTTAGGTGCTTATATCCTCCCTGCCATGGTACCGAAATGTGTCTACGTGCTAAAGACACACATGTAGTCACAGGTCGTAATTATCCAGAGATATAAGGCTATGTCTCCACTGCACACGTTTTCGGTCTTTTCTTTTTTTTTTTTTTTTTGGTTTTTCGTTTTATGATACTGCTGAAAACAGGTCTCATAGATTTTAATAATGAAAACATTCTATAGTCTCTACAGAATGTTTTTTTTTCTGCTCATTACTGCTACTGGTAGTTTTTTGAAACTTGTTGCAAAAAACTACAGAATTTACTATTGA
>JAODAL010070336.1:0-15962 GCA_025379985.1 Phyllomedusa bahiana | reverse complement strand
GAAAAATTGCCCGACTGACCATTTTGGTGGCTTTTTCAAAACTGGCAAGGTTGGTGCAAAGCTTTTTCACCTGCCTCCACTCTCGGTGGCTCAACACCCCAAGGTCCCCCACCGCTGCTTGTCGGGCCCATGTGTCACGTCGTACTGCGTAATGGCATTGCGCTGCTGCCACAATCACTGGAGCATGTGGAGGGTGGAATTCCAGCGTGTTGCCACGTCAACAATGAGCGGTTGACGGGGAGGCCGAGCTGACGCTGCAACGCAGCCAGGCGGGACGAAGAGGGTGCGAACGGGGGAAAAGTGCGAACTTAGACTTCGAGCCTTCCTCAGCAGGGCAGTCCAGCCCCGGGTAGCTCTTTAGAAATTTTTCGGGGACGAAAAGGTTCATGACATGTGCCAGGCAAGGGATGTGCTCCGTCTACCGATCTTAAGGGGGGCCCAGCAGATTTCCCCCGTTATCGCACACCACCTTCCCTGGCACAAGTTTCTTGGCACCCAGCCAGCGCTCGGTCTCGTTGCGGAGACCCGTCCACAGCTCTGACCTGTGTGGGGGACGGTCTCCAAGAAGATTAATTTCAACAGGGCCCTGGTTTCTCTGGGCCGTGATCCCCACCAGAGGACCTTGGGGGAAAGAGCCCTGCACCATCCCTGCGGTTTTGAAGAGCGTGCGCCGAGCCTGAGAGCCACCGTCACCCCAGAGACATCCACCCTTCCCCCAGTGAGCTGTCACAGAGATATAGCGGCCTTGGCCTTTGCTTACTAGTCCATGTGTCGGTGGCCCAGATGGACTTTTCCGGACACAGATGCAGACAACGCGCTTGAAATTTTAGATGAACGTGGCTGGCCATGGCAGGGACGGCTTTTCGGGAAAAGAAGTGCCTGCTCAGCATCTGGTATTGGGGGCAGGCAAGGGCCATGATGTGGCGGAACCCATCTGTGTCCACCAGAGGGAAAAAAGGCAACATTTCCAAGGCCAAAACCCTGGCAATCCCGGGCATTCAGGCTTTTGGTTTTGGGGAGGGTTTTGGGGTTTAAAGTGTTTTTTCTGGTGGTACTTGGGCGAGGTGGAGCTGAAATGGAGGCTGATCCCTGATCATGACTCTGAGAGGCATGGGCGCTGAGGAACGCTTGGTGGTGGGGGAGGAGGAGGAGGGGGGAAACAGAGGGTGTGACAGTGGTTGGAGGCCCGGCTTTCAATCTGGCCTTTTTTGGCCAAGTGTTGTCTCCATTTCAACTCATGCATTCGCTGATGTGACTTAGACATGTTGGTGGTGGTTAACCACCTAAGGTTCTTGCCTCTACTTATGCGTTTACGGCATAGGCGGCATATGAATCGCTGGGTGAATCAGAGGCTTGGTCAAAGAAGGCCAGGCTTGAGAGGTCCTGGACCTTTTTGCGGCGAATAGCGAGGAGGGGGGTTTTTGCGCTGACCGTGGCTGGCGGAATTCATATCAGCGGATTCTGCGACCGCCCTCTCCCTTTTTGAGGCGGAACCCGTATGACACTACCCCTTTTGTCTTCCTCCTCGTCCAGTGATGAAGCGCTCGCAAGCAAATAATGCTGAAAAGACCACGTTGGATCCGCAATGTCGTCATCATCTCATCAACACAGGTGACTTGGTCGTCCTGACATTCTGCATCCAGGAGCTGCGGGCTACAAGCAAGAGGGACTGCAAGGCGTTGCCAACCGCCCGGGATTTTTCCCGATTGACCGGCTTCCTTCTCCTCCTCTGATGGCATCAGTAACTGGGCGTCAGAGCAGAGAAAATCATCCTCTTTGGCCTCTTGATCTTTTAACATGCCTTCTGACCCCAACCGCATTTTGTCATCAAAGAGGTCTTCAGAAAATGGATTATCCACAGTGGTGGGTACGAGTTGAAATTTGGGCTGCTTCATGTTGGACGGATGCTGATGATGCTGAGGGACGCCCATTTGTGGCCGTGACTGGGAGAACGAGGAGGTAAGACTGCCTGGATGCAGGTTGCATTAACCACTGAGGACAGATCGGGGACGCTGTTCGTTACTGAGATTTACAGGGCCCTGACCAGCGATGGTACAGGCTGACGGTCTGCAACTGACGATCCGCTGGCATGCATGTTGTCGCCGCATGGAAGGAGCACCTTCTCTCGTCCTCTAACCCCCATGTCCTACCCCCCTCTTTGCTCGCTTACCACCTGAATTTTGCTCCATGTTCAGAAATATAAAAATTTGAGACGGTATGGAAGAGTTTTGGAAAGTCTCTTATTAAAAGACAGCAAATCACAGCTATTCTCAAATCCCCCAAATCAAAAAAAAATTGTGGATTCAAAAAAATAACTGCAAAGTAGATCTATCAACAAAGCTGGCCTGCGCCAAAGTGAAAAAAAACGTATCTGAAATGTATTCGGATAATTAAAGGTAATTTTTGGAACCTATCAATTCACCTGAGGTGACTTTCAAAATTGCTGGATTCAAATTTTTAAATGCAAAGTAGATCTATCAAACAAAGCTGGCCTGCGCCAAAGTGAAAAAACACGTATCTGAAATGTATTCGGATAATACAAGGTATTTTTGGCACCTATCATTCACCCGTGGTGACTATAAAAATTTCTGTATTCAAATTTAAGTGCAAGCTGCCTCAATGAACAAAGCTGTAGTGCGCCAAAGTGAAAAAACTGTATTGTTATGTATTCGTTTAATACAAGATATTTTTGGCACCTTTCAATTCACCTGTGGTGACTATAAAATTGCTGGATTCAGATTTAAGTGCAAGCTGCCTCAATGAACAAAGCTGTAGTGCGCCAAAATCAAAAAAACGTTCTGTTATGTATTCCTATAATACAAGATATTTTTGGCACCTTTCAATTCACCCGTGGTGACTATAAAATTGCTGGATTCAAATTTAAGAGCAAGCTGCCTCAATGAACAAAGCTGTAGTGTGCTAAAATGAAAAAACACATATTTTTGTTATGTATTCGTATAATACAAGATATTTTTTGGGACCTTTCAATTCACCTGTGGTGACTTAAAATTGCTGTATTCAAATGTAAGTGCAAGCTTTCCTCAATGAACAAAGCTGTAGTGCGCCAAAGTAAAAAAACAGTATTGTTATGTATTCGTATAATAAAAGATATTTTTGGCACCTTTCAATTCACCTGTGGTGACTATAAAATTGCTGGATTCAAATTTAAGTGCAAGGTAGATATATCAACAAAGGTGGAATGGGCAAAATTGAAAATGAACACCTATCTGAAATGTATACTGATAATAAAAGTGGAGTTTTGCACCTAACAAAGAGACCTGCAGTTACTAGAAAAGATGTGTATCCTATAAGTTCAGGCTGCCCAATATCCAGGAAATATTTCAATAGAAAACTGTTAATAATAAAGCTATTGCAGTGCAATGTCTACACTAAGTCTTGGTGAACTTTATCCAGTATTCTTTATAGAGCTGGTCTGTGTTCGCCCACGGGGGCCCCCCCTCCGCTCCCCCCGTGACTTTACAGCGGTAGATGCTCCTTTAAAATTCTCTACCTAACTACATAAAATCTTCCAATCTCTAATCTAACTAAATTGTAAGGATCACAGCTAATAATAGAGGTTTCTCTGTGAAGAAATAGAATAATTTAGCTGAGCTGTTTGGACACAAGCAGAGTGCACGTCCTTCTGCTCTGAGACGCTGAGAGACACTGAGGCTGAACAGGAAACGCTGTTCTATGTAAAACGAGGTCATGTGATTTTTCCAGCCAATCGCAACCATACACATCCCAGTCATGACGTCGCACACACATCTCACCCTGCTCTATTCTGTAAGCTGATTTGCTGGCCGCCAAAATGACAGGAAGCGCCGAAAATGGCGCGATCTTAATAGATGATGCACAGATTTTAACCTAAATTATCGCATGATCTAAAAATTTCGAACAACATAAAAACTGTGCCGATTTCAACTTTGTCGATAAGAACCGCTCAACACTAGCAATAAGAAATGAGTATTTTGAAAAAAAAAAAATTTTCAAAGAGGAATGTGTAGTTCACATTATGAAGTAGAATTGGTGACCTCAGCAACTGGGGCAACAAAATCAGAGATCCATGCTTGGTTCATTTTGATAAAAGTCAAACGATCCACATTCTCAGGGGAAGCTAGATACGTTTGTCAGTTATCACTCCTCCAGCTGTGCTGAAGGTCCGTTCCGAGATGACGCGGGCTGCTGGGCAGGATAATACTTCCATGGCGTGCCGAGCAAGCTCGGGCCATTCATCCATTTTGGACACCCAGAAGTCGATAGGGTCCGGAACATGTCCAAAAACATCGGTGTTGAGCTGCAGGTAGTCGTGGACCATGGTCTTAAGGCGGTCTCTGTGTGTCTGATTTGTGCCCTTCGCTATAGGGATTGGTAAGGTGGTAAATAACGTTTCCAGAGTTCACCCATTAGGCTTCTGCCACAATGCCTGCTGTTGCTGCTACTACTGTGGCTACTTGACACTCGACTGCTGTCATGTTGCTGATGTTGTTCCACCATGACATTAGAACGTGAAGCAGACGCAACAGATGTCTCGAGTCGATCAATGAGCACGGTTTCAAATTCCTGCATTCTACTGTCAATTTATGTGGGTGGAAGGAAAGTGCTGACTTTCGCTTTGTAACGTGGATCAAGGAGGGTGGCCACCCAGAAAATGCTGTTTTTGATTGCCTTGATGCGTGGACCATGTTGCAGGAAATGGGGCATCCAAGCACTCATGTGAGAGATGCAGCCAGGATTTCCCAAGCTTCGGGGTCGAGGGGAACTAAACAGATCTTCCTCGTCTTCCTCCTCCACCTCAAATCTGTGCCAACCTCTTTCCAAGAGGGATATCAGTCCCGTCATTTGTCCAGCCATGCCTCATCCTCCTCCTCCGCTTCCTCATCCTCAGCATCACCAGAGTCCTGGCTAGCCTCATACACTGTACTCTGAGAGCTGAAGTGCCGCCCTGCACCAGCCCTGGACCCTGAACCACCGCCTATTGAAGACCTATAAATTTGGGAGACTGCCGGGCCTTCTGGATCCGAAGGCGAAAAAGGCTCGGGTGTCGCATCTGTGTCCGCCAGTTGGAAAGGCAACATTTCCAAGGCCAAGAGCCTGGTAATGCCAACATCCAGGCTTTTGACTTTAGGATGGTTGGGGTGAAAGCATTTCTTCTGCTCACACACCTGGTACACAGAAAGCTGGCTGCTAGACTGGCCGCTGTACAGCGTGCAGGTCAAACTGGTAGAAGGAGAAGGAGTCGGTTGTATCTCTGGTGATGGTAATCGGGCGACAGTGTGTGGCACTGGGGCTGATGCTTGCTCATGCCGCTCCGGGACATGGGCAGCAGAGGAACGCTTGGTCTTGGAAGTGGCTGAGGAGTGTCACAGTGGTTGGAAGCCCAGGACCTTTGTGGGCTTTTTTCTCCAAGTGACTCCTTTTGCTTTAGATGCATGTGCCTATTCATGTTCATGGTGGTTAAATACTTTAGATTCTTGCATCTACTGGTGCGTTGACGGCAAATCCGGCATATGACATAGGTCAGTGAATCTGAGGCTTGATCAAAAAAGGCACAGGCTTCACAGGTCCTGGACCTCTTCGACGGTAATAACCTAGTAGCGGTGTTTCCGCTTCCACCACTGACCATGGCTGGCGGATTTATCTCGGCGGACTTGTGCAACCGCCCTCTCCCTTTCTGAGGCCGGACTCGCATTGACACTAACCCATCATCTTCCTCCTCATCCACTGATAAGGCGCTCACAAGCAAATGCTGTTGATAAGACCATGTTGAATCTGCAATGTCATTATCAACATCATCATCATCACAGGTGACTTCCTCGTCCTGACAGTCTACATCCTGAAGCTGCGGGCTAGAAGCCACAGGCACTGCGAGGCATTGCTGACCAGTCAGAATTTCTGTCGACTGACCAGCTTCCTTCTCCTCCTCTGAGGGCATCAGCGATTGGGTGTCAGAGGAGACAAAATCATCCTCTTTGGCCTCTTGATCTTTTGCAATGCTTTCTGACCCCAACCGCATTGTGTCATCAAAGAGCTCTTCAGAACATGGATTATCCACAGTGGTCTGTACATGGGTTGACATTTGGGCTGTGTTTGCTTCAGGTTGGACTGATGCTGACGATGATGATGACGACATTTGTGGCCGTGACTGAGAGGACGAGGAGGTAAAACCACTGGATGCAGGTTGTGTTAACCACTGAAGAACAGATTGGCGACGCTCTTCATTACTGAGATTCACAGGTAACCGACCTAGCAATAAAAGGCCTGATAGTCCTGCAACTGATGATGTGCTTGCTCGCGTGTTGTCCAGAGCACTGGAAGTAGCACTTTCTCTCATATCTCTAGCTCCATGTCCTACCCCACTCTTTGCTCGCTTACCACCTGTAGTTCGCTCCATGTTCAAAAAGATAAATATTAAAAAGGTCTAGAAGTTTTTATTGAAAAACTGTACTGCAAATCACAGGTGTTTTTAAATCCCTATAATTTCCAATTGGCAACTAGGATAAAAAACAGTTTCTATCGAATATCTGTGAAATGCAGTCTTATGGAAGAACTGTAACACCAAATCAACAGTGTTCTTCCTTCAGTCCCTGTAATTTACAACTGTCAAGTAAGACTAGCAATTGACTTTTTTCTATGGAATATGTAATAAATGTGGTCTTTTCTGACAACTGACAACCAGGAGTACATATAGAATATTTTTCCACGGATTATCTAAGGAATTAGGTGTTGTGGAACAACTCTGATAACCAATCAACAGTGTTCTTCCTTCAGTTCTTGTAATTTAGAATTGCCAAGTAGGACTAGCAATTGACTTTTTTCTACGGAATAGCCAAGCAATGTGGTCTAATGCGACAAGCCTTAAGGATTATAAACAGGATATTTTTATATGGAATATTTTGGAAATTGGGTCTTATAGAAGAACGGGGCCTTTTACACCGGCTGTTCCCCCCAAATAAAAAACTGCTGTATGAAAATCAAGGGAGCGGAGTGATGTTTTCTGCCAAAAAGTTGTGTATCAAAGCTATTTCGATTTAGGGCTAATTTCCAACATCCCCTGTACACTGGCTGTCCATTTTACACTGCAGCACAGATGTTGTGGCCAAGTAATGACATTTTCCAGAATAAAACTGTATAGAACAGTGATTTCTTATGAGAGATTAACGTAGATGTGTATGATGCAGAAGTTCCCCCCACAAACAAGCGGCCCCCTCCTCAGAAACTGCTTGCAGGTAGTTTAGGGCAATGCAGTATTAAAATATGCTGCTATCTCACAGAGATTTGATATGAGAGATTATGTAGTGGTGTCAGATGCAGCAGCTGCCCCCCCCCCCCCCGAACCAAGCACCGAGGAAGTTCAGGGCACTGCAGCTGTTTCCAAATCTCTGACTAATACTAACTAGAATTGCCTAATCTTGCTGTACCCTAACCTAACTAATCTATCTAGCAGCCTTTCAGTAGTAAAAACGCTGGGAAAGAGTGTCTACTAGCTTTGAAAAAAAGCTGACCAAAGAGACAGCTATCAGTTCTGTTCAGTGTGGAAGCTAATGTCGGTGAACAGGAAGTGCCATAACATAGATAAAACAAGGTCATGTGATTTTAGCAGTCAATGAGATCTCTACACCCCCCACTGCTGACATTCTTCACCCCCCCTCCACCCCTGTGCTCTGTGATGATTAGCTAGCTGCCAAAAGTACAGGAAGCTGCGAAAACAGCACGATTTGAATCTGCAATCACGATTTTTTAACAGATTTTAAGGAAAAAAATCAGATCAAATCAGAACCTTGATAAACATGAAAATCGGTGCGATTTCAACTTTTGTCGATTAGATCGCTCATCACTATTAATGAAGCATCTATAGAAATTGGCAAAACTTATGAAACGTTGAACATCCTTTATGCTTTTGGAGGTAGGCCAGTCTACTATTGCTTTAATTTTGCTACAGGCCATTTGTAGACCATGAGGTGAAATTATATAACCAAGGAATTGGATCTCGATCTGATGAAATTCACATTTTTCAATCTTAATGTAAAGATGGTTCTCTCTCAGACGTTCCAGAATAAGTTTCACATGTCTCTGATGTTCTTCAATCGAGTTGGAGAAAATCAGCATATCGTCCAAGTAGATGACTATGAACTGGTCCAGAAGGTCACTGAAGATGTCGTGGAAGAGATGTTGGAAGGTGGCCGGGGCATTACAAAGGCCAAAAGGCATAACACAATATTCAAAATGCCCGTCATGTGACCTAAAAGCTGTTTTCCATTCATCCCCAGATCTGATATGGATCAAGTTATAGGCGCCTAATAGCTCTAACTTGTAAAAAAAATTTGCATATCGTACTCTCTCCAGAAGCTCAGGGATCAGTGGTAGATGATAACGTTTTTTGATGGTAATCTCTATAGTCAATACAAGGTCTCAAAGAACCGTCCTTCTTTTTAACAAAGAATATAGGAGCCCCCGCCGGTGAGGAAGATGGGCGGATGAACGCCTTAGTCTGATTTTCCTCTATGTAGTCCTTAAGGGCTTTTAATTCAGGACCTGCCAAAGGATAGATGTTTCCAAAAGGTATAGGCACAACCGGAAGCAATTCTATGGGGCAATCATAAGGTCGTGTGGGGGGAGCTTGTCTGCATTCTTTTTGTTGCAAAATTCCGCAAATTCCTTGTATACAGAGGGTAGCTCTGTTATATTACTGTCTTGAGCTGGATCTTCAGGGCCTTGTTCAGAGTGAACTGTTGAAAGGACATTCTCCGCTGGCAAGCTTATCTCCTTGGTTTCCCAGTTAATAACTGGGTTCTGTGCTTGCAACCAGAGTAGACCTAGGATAACTGGAAAGTGTGGAGAAGAGATTAATAGAAAGACAAGACTTCATGGTGATGGGATTTCATAATGATTTCAAGTGGTTCTGCCTCTTGATCTACTGGCCCTGAGCTCAGTGGAGATCCATCTACAGTCTCCATTACCACGGGTGAGAGTTTTTTGGGAATGTAACCCCATGCTTTTGAGCAAAGGACAGATCCATGAAATTGCCATTTGCTTCAGAGTCCACCATAGCCGAGGTGGATACCCACTGCGAGTTAACCAGGAACCTAATGGGAAGGAAGCAATGAGAGTCTTTATTCTCTTTCTTAATATGAGGCACCACTGATGAAATGGAATGGATAACTGCTTACTCAGATAACTCTGTCTCGGAAGCAATTGATTCTCCATCTGAACAGTCGGGATCCATAATGGCTGACACCAATCTCCGTGGACGGCTAGGGCAGTTGATTAGGAAGTGGTCGGATTTTCCACAGTAAAAGCACTTTCCTGGAGCCGATGCTCACTTCTGTCAGTGCTCTTACGTCTCAATATGGAATCTACTTGCATACGCTCGCTTCCTGATTCTCTGTGAATTTTTCCCTGGGGTTCCTTGGGAAAGGAGACAGAAACAGATGGGGCCTGCTTGGCATCATAATTCAAAGTAGCCTATTTCTCTTGTCATCATTTAGACAGTCAGGTATCAATTCAAATGCAATGGTTAATGAAAGCATCCAAACCTAAGGGGGCCCCTGCATGGGCAAGTTTGTCTTAATGCGCTGCATAGTCGTTTCCTAAAGAAAGACATCTTCGCTGTGTCATTCCAGTTGGTGTCGATTTCCCACCTCTTGAATTCCATTGCATCCTCGACAACAGGGCGCGATGCTAGTATCGCCACTTCAGCTGTAGCACCATGATTGGGATCGTCAATCATTTGACTCATGGGGTCGATGAAGTCGTCCAGGTGATTCAGCCGAGCGTCTTGCGTTTCAATCCAGGGGCTAGCCCAGGCAATGGCTTTATGTGTCAACAGCATAATGATGCATAGGACCTTAGATCTGTCAGTAGGAAACTGCGTTGGATTTGCTTCAAAGTATAGTCTACATTGATTGAGGAATCCCTGGAATTTTTCGCGTTCTCCGTCGAATCTGAATGGTGGCAACTTAGGGCTCACTACCGAATCGAATAATGTCTGCACGGTCCCACGAAGTTCTTGAATGGCTTGTCCATAAACTTGGATATTGTGGGACGTCTGTACTTCAAAAGCGTCACATTTAACTTTCAACGCCTGCATCTGTCAGGGACACACATAGAGACACAGGCTAGTGAGGCCCTTAGACTGGTCCCAACTAGAGATGGGCGAATCGATTCTAACGAAGTGGAATTCATTTTGAATTTCAGGAAAACTTCGGTTCTGCACGAAGCCGAAGTTTAGAGTGAGTCGCGGGAACGAAATGTCTTTTTTATTGGTAAAATGGCCGCGAGCACATGGCGTGACACGGGGCAGAGAATTGTGGGAAGAAGAAAGCAACACCCTCAATGACATGTGTAGACATGAAGCCAATCAGCGAACGGCGGGATTCTGTGACGTCACAGCCCTATAAATTCGGAAGCCATCTTAAATACTCAAAGTCTGTCCTGGCATAAGCATCTTGCTGCTGGTGCTGCTCTGCTATTTAACTCATTATAAAACAAACTGCTTTTATCAGTGATTGGGGGGTAAAGACCATCACAAGTCTGTGTCAGTTACACACCTCTGCCTCAACCAGCGTTCTGTATCTGCCGCTCCATAGAAGGCATTCTAAAAGAAACTGCTTTTATCAAAGACTGTGGCCAAAGAGTTTCACAAGTAAACAGTTGTACACATTTTGTTTTAGTTTGTGAGGTATTCTTCCTAAAGTCCAGGGTGGGTGTAATTCTGCCCCATATACGCCTAAATTTAATCTGTTCATTTCTGTAGGGTATTTAATATCCAAGGGTTAATTAAGCCAGTTTGTGGGTTTATTTGGAGGAAAATACAGTGTTTTTTTTATCCCCTGTGAGAAGGTGACAGGCGACGTCGCAGAGGGAAGGTATTTTTCCCCTAGGGTTCTGTCTAATGTGGCGTTAGGAAGCCTCTGGACCGATGCGTGTCACTGAGGCCTGGTGCTTGGAAGGGGAAAGGGCCGACAGTTTTTGGTGTCATTAACAATGTTACTGCACAGTGTTATTTTAGCGGTTCGAGACCGTTTAGTCGGATGGTTTTCCTGGAGTGTAAAAGAGCGGGGGTGGGGTGGCCACCCCCACACCCCAGGTTGAGGGCGGGTTTTTAGGCCTAAAAACCCTGGGTCTCGGCTTGTGTTTCGTTTTCCCTGTGGCCCTCTACTGCAAAGGGGGGAAACCCAGCTGTTGGAGTCTAACAGGCAGGACAGAGAGGAGTGTCTTATAAGTAGACCAAAACGGGGCGGCATTTTGTTTGTTTTTTTGGGCCGAATTTAAAGGTTTTTTTTTTTTGTTTTTTCCTTGCAAAAAAATCCGGCAGCCCCCTGGACTTGAACTTTATTTTGTCACTGTTCAGTCTTTTTTGAACCCCTGTCCCACCTGTTTGTGATGCTAACCCCCACATTTGGTGTCTCGGAGGGGGGCAAACAGCTTAAAGGGGGACATACTTATTTAAAGGACATTGGCGATTTGGGGAAAAAAACCCTTTGGGGACGGGCAAGACCCGAAAGTGCTGGAAAGGTGGGGGGGAACCAATGTCCTGGGTTAAAGCTGCGCAGCGCAGGAAGAGGGGACGCCGAGGGAAAACTTCTGAAGCAGCTGATCCGGTAACGAAACCTACATTTAAATGACTGCAAATCAACAAAAGGTGCATGTTGAGGCTTGGAGCCCGGGCGGAGACCAATCCCCTGCTCATTAAGGCAAACCCCCCTCGCCCTTCAAGAGCAGCAACATTCAACAAGCAGCCCCAAGAGCAAGCCCTGGCAGTGGCGAAAAGTGTACAGAGGATGCCAAGTTCGTTTCCCCCACCCGCGCCGGGGTTCAGTCTTCCATGCAGAAGTGACGCTCACCGACGATGTTGAGGCCAATCCCCCGAGTCTTCGAGAGGGTACGGAGGGAAAGTTACCAGGGGTCAGGGGGCCGAGGTAGGGGCGCCCTTTCTAACGGGGGAGCCCCAGAAAGCGTATTTGCCCTCGGCAAGCAGGATGCTCAGGACTACGCCAATTTAAAAAAAACGAGATTCAGCCCCTTGGGGGGTGCCCACCATGGTGGGGGACCCGTCGATTTTGCATAGGGATTTTTTTGGGGGCACCAGCGCGCTCCAAATGTACACCTGGTCCCCCTGGTAAAAAAATGGCTACAGCCGGGAGTTTACGCCAGCCAGATGGTAAAAAAGGGGGTCCTCGAAAAGTTTACCCGTGCCTACCCCTGAGATTCACGGGGGTTGGAAAGGTGACCCCAGGGATCCCGACCCCTCGAAAACCCTCGAGGGTACAAGGCTATGGAGGACTTCTACGGATGTACCTTTTGGACGTCCAATCCCGGGGGAAAAAAAATCCAACCCCCCCGTCCCCTATCCCCGGGGGGGGGAGGGGTTCCCAAAGGGTGGTAGTGCGGGGGAGCCCCAAAGGGGGGAAAAAAAATCCCCATTGACAGTCCAGGCCAGGGCAAGTCTCAGGGAGACCGGGGCCGCATATATGTTGGGGATGTCATGGACCTGGACATGTGGCCGCAATCTGCCCCTCACCGCAAACCATGGGGTGTGGGTCAGTAGGCGGAGGTCATGTTCGCCGGCCCGGTGTTCCCAGAACTGCCTCAAAACCGGTCAGACCTGTGTAACATTAAGGGTTTTGGTACCCCCAAATGCTCTGTTGGACTGGGAGCCTGGTCCCCTGGTGCTGCCAGCTTGATTGATTTACATCCCTCATGGGCCGTAATAGGGGGGGCTATTTTAAATTTTACTTATTGTTATTATTGTATTGTTATTATTGTTATTATTGTACTAATTATTATTTTTAATAATAATATTTCTAATAATAATAATATTACTAATAATAATTATTACTAATTATTGTACTAAGGAGTACACTACCCCCTGTAGTAAAAAATAGGACTCCTTGTGGGTCACTCCCATGAAGGGGGGGGGTGGTACGGGTTAATGCACACAGCGATTTCCCGGGGAAGAGACCCTTTTTTTGGGACTTATGGCACCTCCAGTAAGTTAAAGTTTTCTGTGAACGCTGTGTCTGTGGTTGATCCTGAAAACCTTTTACCCAGGGTTCGTTCAGGGAGTTGGGGTGCCCAGAGAGGGGGACAAATTTTCCCCCAGAGGGGTCACAGGTGAAGGGACCCGGGAAAGGAGGCTGCTATTCTGACCTGGGGTCTCCCCTGATAATTTCGGAAAAGCCCCTTTTAAAACCCCACCTTGTGGGGGCCCGGAAAATGTTAAGGGGGGGATGGGGGGCCCCAATACCCAGGGGCCGATACAGATTTTCCCCAAAAAAGGCAGTTAACCAAGGCTGCTATCCAAGTCACAAGGTCCGGGGGGAGGTTGTGGAACGTGGTGGTACCCCAGCCCTATCGACGAATAGGTCTTGGACTTGGCCACAAGCACGTGCTAGGGGGGTCACTTAGGAACCGAAAAAACCAAGGAGCGCATCCTCCAACGTTTTTTTTGTCCAAGGATCCATGTTGAGGTGAAACGGTACTGTAAGTCTTGCCCAGAGTGTCAGTTAACCACTCCAATGCCGCATTACCGTAGTCCCCTTGTACCGTTACCTATCATAGAGATCCCATTTGAAAGGGTGGCCATGGATCTGGTCAGGCCCCTAGTAAAGTCCGCCAGGAGTTATCAATACATTTTGGTGGTGTTAGACTACGGCACGCGTTACCCAGAGGCAAATACCTTGCGAAATACCTCGTCCAAAGGTATTGCAAAGGAACTATTTCAGATGTTTTCCCGTTCGGGTATACCGAAGGGAAAAATCCTTACGGGACCAAGGAACTCACTTTATGTCGAAACGTCAGAAGGGAAAGTTGTGTAAGCTATTTTGCATCAAGCACTTGCGTAACGTCGGTATACCACCACAGACCGATGGCCTTGTTAGAGGTTCAACAAGACACAAAAAAAATATGCTTAAGAGAGTGGTCAGTAAGGATGGGAAGGACTGGGACGTTCTGCTGCCATATCTAATGTTTTCTGTGCGTGAGGTCCCACAGTCGTCAACGGGGTTTTCCCCATTTGAGTTGGTCTATGGTAGACGTCCACGGGGCCTCCTGGATATAGCCAAGGAGACTTGGGAGCACGAGTCCACCCCTTACAGAAGTGTTATTGAGCACATCTCCCTAATGCAGGAACGAATTGCTGCGGTTATGCCCATTGTAAGGGAACATCTACAGCAGGCACAAGAGGCCCAAAGCAGGGTCTATAACTGGTCCGCCAAAGTGAGGAACTTCAACCCCGGGGATCGAGTATTAGTGTTGGTGCCCACGCTAGAAAGTAGGTTCCTTGCAAAATGGCAGGGCCCTTATGAAATAATCGAAAAGGTGGGAGAGTTAAACTATAAAGTGTCCCAGCCCGGTAGACGTAAACCCGAACAACTGTACCACGTAAACCTAATTAAGCCATGGGAAGGATCGAGAGACCCTGGCTGCGGTTAGCGCCCCCTGTATTGTCGTTCCTGAGGTGTGTGTGTCAGAATCTCTGTAAAGTCCCAGAAACAGGAGACCAGGGAGTTTGTGCAACGCAATTCTGATATATTTTCTGAACTACCAGGACGTACGAATGTCATCAAACATGACATTGTAACGGATCCAGGGGTGAAAGTTCAGTTGAAACCGCACCGGGTCCCAGAAGTCCAGAAAATGTTGGTGTGATGTAGAATTCACTTTATTGCTTCCCCCACCACAGCACAAGCTCAATTTACACAGTAACGAAGCCCAGTGTAGATGCCTTTCTATAGGAAGTCGCCCCAGCAGGGGGGGGGCAACCCATGAAGATACCTCATGAATCTCATTAGCCCTGAACAAATGCCAGTCTCAGCTTCAAAGACCCCAGCAATCATAACCCAGTCGGGTCGTCTCCGATTTGTCATATCGATTCATAGGCGATCCGCTCATGACTGATGCGTGGCGGGTTCATATCCCCAAAATATGGAGCTCCCCGCACGCACACGGCCCATTTCCCGGTTTTCCAGGACGCCAGGGGACGGAGATATCCAGATTCGGGCCTACGGGGCCCAGAAGATAAGCGTGTTTGATATCCAGGTGTCAGGAAAGCCCAGACGGTTCGGATGGTACCACCGGCGCGGTTCTGTGCCAATGCCCTGCCGGGTTATAGTCCATTTTTGGTTTTGCATCAGAAACTGCAGACCTGAGTGGGAGGCCTTCATAGACCCTCCCAGGGCTGTGTAGGGGGCGCCCAAGTGGCCTGCCCCTAGCAAGATATAAGCTAGGAGCCAGAGGTTGCTCTTCCTGTTTGATCCAGGGAGGGGGGTACCTGAGAGCAGGTCCGTGACATCATTCACTCAGCAGCCAGGCCCCATCTGCCCCATGCGGCCGGGCCCCAAGCAAGCAACGCGGTAAATTGATTATTCTAACTGCCTTTTGTCTGTACTCCATAATTGTATTTGTATCTGTCTCCTACCCGTATATTGTTATCCATCCCTGTATATACTATCTGTCTAGTGTGCCCTCCAAAGGGTAATTAAATCTATAAACTTTAATCTGAGTTAGTTTTGTCTTGATCAACGGCCTCACACGCCTAATACTCGGTCTATGATATAAAAGCTACCCCAAGGCTGGTTTCGGCTTGTTTAAGATTGGTCACAGACCGGTCTTTAACTAAACCAGAAACTGTTGGCAGCCCTTCAGGGTTTCTGGACGAGGAGAGTGTTCTCTCGTCCTCCCTGGTTCTCCTTGTGCCGGTGTGGGCAAGGGTAAACAGCGGACTAGGCTGGTTTCGTCACATATTGGTGGCAGAGCGGTGGGATCAAGACAATAGTGTGTGTGGGGTGGGGTGTCCCCGTACTCCCAAACCCCTAAGGACTGCCGGCAGTGGGTTTTGCTGCTGGGGTCTTAATTAGGTTTGGGGGAATCGATTCTAACGAAGTGGAATTCGTTTAGAATTTCAGGAAAACTTCGGTTCGGAACGAAAATGGGAAAAATTTGGGGGACTTGGGGACGGT
>JAODAL010070335.1:0-15963 GCA_025379985.1 Phyllomedusa bahiana | reverse complement strand
TAAAATTTGAGATTATGTATATATCTATTTTATTTTGTTTTGTATTTTTCAACTTTAAAAGGGGGGCATGACAGGAGCCCCATTATAGGGGGAAAGCAGTTCTTGTTAGGACTTAGTCCCTTTTAAACTCAGATTGATTTAAAGGGGTTTTACGTACAAAGATCATGTCTCAGATTAGGGGGGACAGTAAAAAAAACATTTTTTGTAATTGGGTGCATCCCTCTGTCATTTGGTTTAGCAAATAAGCCCCTTTTAAAACGATTCTGGCACCCAACACCCCCCTCACGTGTTTGGCGGCGCATTTCATTCAGCCTGTGGGATACCCGCCTAGACGGAAACCCCCCGGCCACGCCCCCTGCGCTATGTTTGGCAGCTTGCACACTCTGTGTTTACTCCCTCTGAGCTGAAAAAATCGATAATGAAACCAAAGTCGCTGGCTCCGGGGCCCCCAACAAAAATTTTTCGGGGCCCCATACAGCTGAACCACCGGGGCCCCCCCCCCCCCCCAAAAACCCCCGCCCCAGAAACCCCGATCGCCCCGCCCCCCAAAAAAAAAAAGGCCTCTAGGCAAAAATGCCCCCCATTTTTACCACATAATACAGTGGCAAAAAAAACTGATTGTTAGTAAAAAATAAAAGTATCCATATCTGCCCTCTCACACGTCCTGCAGTCTAGCATATCATAGACACAGGGCTAAGTAGCTCCATCCTATCCCCCCCCCACCCACAACAGTATCCCCTCCACCCACATACAATTCCCCCCCCACCCACAAAAATATCCCTCCCCCACATAAATACCCCCCCCTCCCCCCCACATACAATACCCCCCTCCACCCACATACAAAACCCCCTCCCCCCCACAAAACAATACCCCCCACCCACAACAAATCCCCCTCCCCCCACAAAAATCCCCCCCATGTTCCCTTGGTCACCACCTCCCCACCTTCTAAAATAAACACCAGCAAGAAAGAAAGTGTACCCAACACCACTAGGATAACCTACAACACTGTCAAATAAACCACAAAAGGGGTCAGCACCGCCAGTATAACCTAAAAGACTGCCATATAGAGATCCATAGAGGTCAGACACCACCAGGTAAACCTACAAAACTGCCAAAAAGAGACCAATAGAGGTCTACACCAGCTCGGGTAAACCACAACACCCCCAAATAACCACATAGAGGTCAACCCCAGCTCAGGTAAACCTCAAGACTCCAATTAGGGGCCACATAGAGGCAACACCCAGCTCAGTCCATCACATTACAGTAATACACACGCCAATTTAGAACAAAAAAACCCCCTAAAATCAGGAACTCCCCAGAGAGCCTATCTGAGGATCGTTCCTTCTCTATGAGCCTTTCCGTTTCCCCCTTTCTTCTGCATCAGTTCCGCACGCCATGATACTTGCCCGGCCAAGCTCATCCTGCAGAAATTATACAAAAATACTTAGAATCCTAAATTTTTTAAAGCATTTCTTTTCCCTTTTCCCCCCTCTGTACAAATTCCCCCAGGGGGGGAGAGCGGGAAAACCCATAACTTAGAGGCCTATTTCCCAAAGGGGTTTGGGAGGGGGGGAGGACAACCCCCCCGGGAGATAAGCTACAGCTATGGGCTGCTCCCCTAAAAAATTTAATTCCCAGGTAGGTAGGCAATGGGAAAGGTCCCGGGAATTTAAAAAGGCCCCATTTTTGGTAGTAAACCCCCCCCGATAAGTTGGGAGGCCAGCCCCAGGCCAGCCCCAGTACCAGTCCCCTTTATTTGTAGCGGTCAAAGGGCCCCCTTTTTAGGTTAGGTGGGGCGGGGCCCCTTTTGAGGTTAGGTGGGTCGGGCCCTCCTTTTGAGGTTTGGGGAGTCAGGCCCCCTTTAGAGGTTAGGGAAAAGTCAGCCCTCCTTTTGAGTTTGGAGAGTCAGGCCCCCTTTAAAATTTGCAGCCCGGGCCCCCTTTAAGATAGGAATCAGGGGCCCCCCCTTTTGTGATAGGCAGCGCCAGGACCCCTTTTTTAAAGGGGGCCAGGGACCCCCCTTTTGATATGCAGCGCCAGGGACCCCCTTAAATAGGCGTCCCCGGGGGGCCCCCTTAGGATAAGCGTGCCCGGGCCCCCTTTAGTGAAGGCGTCAGGGCCCCCCTTTTGTGATGGGAGTCAGGGCCCCCCTTTAGTGATAGGCGTCAGGGACCCCCTTTTGTGATAGGCCGCGCCAGGACCCCCCCTTTTGGGTAGGTCGCCAGGGACCCCCCTTTTGTGATAGGCAGTCAGGACCCCCTTTAGTGATTGGGGAGCGCCCGGGGCCCCCTTTAGTGATAACAGCGCCCGGACCCCCTTAGGAAAGCAGGCCCGGACCCCCCTTTAGTGATAGGGAGTCCCGGGCCCCTTTTTGATAGGCAGCGCCAGGACCCCTTTTAGTGATAGGCAGAAGGGCCCCCTTTAGTGAAGGCGCGCCCGGGACCCCCTTAGTGAAAGGCAGTCAGGGGGCCCCCTTAGTGAAAAGGCAGTCAGGGGCCCCCCTTTTGTTATACAGTGCCAGGGGCCCCCTTTAGTGATAGGCAGCGCCAGGGGCCCCCCTTTAAAAAGGCAGGCCAGGACCCCCTTTTAGTGAAAACAGCGCCAGGGATCCCCTTTAGGATACATCAGGGCCCCCCTTTATGAAGGCGCGCCCGGGGTCCCTTTGTGAAAGGCATCAGGGCCCCCTTTAGTGAAGGCACGCCAGGGGCCCCTTTTGATAGGGAGCAGGGCCCCTTGAATTAAAAAAAACAAAACAAACAACCTTACCTGACCTCGTCCCCCCCGGCCCCCCCGAGCTGCCGGTCCTGCCGCCCTGCAAGGCCGCGGGGGAAGTGACATCACCGCGCCCCTACGTCACATTAGGGGCCGGCGCCTGGCAGGCGAAGCCTAATGCATTCACCTGGCCAGGCAATCACGGCCACGCTAGTGGCGCGTGCCCGCTGACACCGCGCAGCCCCCGGGAGTCGGGGACATCAGTTCCCCAACTCCCGGCCGGTCTCTGAGCGCTCGGACGGGGGGCCCGGGTGGTTCAGAGACCGGAATCCCGGGCCGGCCCCGGGGAGCGACGGCACGCCCATCCGGGGCCCGCAGGAGCTCGGGGCCCACACTGTGGGAAAGGCGGACCTGGTTACGGAAAGCCCGCCGCCGGGCCCCTCTGCCGGAGAATAAGGGGCCCGCTTGGGCCGCGGGCCCCCTTATTCCAAACCGGGCCCCATACGGGAGTACCGGTTGAACCCCCTGTATGGCGGCCCAGGCTGGCTCTATTTACATCCTCCCAGCTTTAGGGTCAATGTTCTGGGCAATTACTGGCTGTTTAAAGGGCTTTTGCCAAGAGGTTGATTCACCCCCCTCACAGATCCACCCCTTTAAGCTTGCTACTTGGAAAAGAAAGGCGTTCTGTTCCTCAGATGAATGCAAGCCCCGCCTCCTTATGACATCATCACCTTTATTGTATAACATAAAGGATTCAAACACGGTCTGCATGAACCTGCTTGTATAGAGTAGTGCTTACGTGATCAGCCCAACAAGACAGAGGTTGGAAGTTCAATTTCCCAGCAGTATTTTTATTGTTTTGTTTTTTATTTTAAAATTTATACACATATGTAAAGATATGAAAATATATGTTGGAACATCTATAATTTTATTCAAAATACACACACAAAGCTCCCCAAATATAGTGTCCCATCCTTGTAGTCACACAAGCACTTCCAACATACGTGATAAAAATGCATATATTCTGGGGGATGAGAAATGATATAGTGGAGCCCTGTATGTGTATTTTATATCATTAATAAGAGATTAACATAATATATTTTAGGTCTCTCTTAAAATATGTGGTAAGAATTTAGGGTGGAAAAAAAAAATATACCCTGTGAGGGACTAGAACTCCAAAACCCCTTCGTTGTAAAAACAATAAATCTATCACTGCTCTACCTGCTGCACCACCCGGCCCCAAGTCGGTTACAAGATGAGCAGGGCCTTTTGGGAAAGCTGATTTGTTTCTCCAATGTCACTGACAGGAAGCAGGGGATTTTTAACGGGCTGTGGCTTTCATTTGGTGTTGCAAAAATTTTTTAATTTTAAAGAAAGGCGAAAAGGGCAACAAAAACCAAAAAACCCTCAAAACAAAGGGCCCGTTCGTTGGGGGGTCCCCTTTTCCCTTAAGGAGAAAACCCCCTTTTCCCTTTCCTGGGGGTTGGGGGAAACCAAAGACATTTGAACTTTTTTCTTGCTGGGTTTGGAAAGCCTTTCCAAGGGCAAAAAGGAAAAGCAGGGCAGGAGGAAAAAACTTTTTTTAAATCCCAAAAAAAACCTTTGGGAAAAATCCCCGTCTTTTAAAAATTTTAAATTAAAAAGTTAAAATTTTTTTCTTCATGTAAAAGGGGAAAGCCCCTGGGGGGAAAAAACAAAGCCTGTTGAAAAAAGGGGGGAACCAAAACCCTGAAAATTTCAAAACTAAATCTGAGAAATAAGTTTTTTTGGCCCCACCCAACAAATTTAAAAGTTTTTTCAAACCGAAAAACCCCTTTAAGGCCTTCGGGGTGGTTTTTAATTAAAGGTTTCCAAAAATTTTGCACTTAACCTCCACCCGGGAAAATTTAAATTTTGGGTTTGGACCCTTAAAATTTTTTAAAAACCCCCCAATTGGCCCACCGGGAAAGGAAAAAATTTTTCTTTTTTTTCCATTTGGGAAATTTTTCATGGCCCCGGGAAGGAAAATTTTTGGGACCCCCCAAGGAGGAAGGGTTAACTTTTTTTTAATTTTGGCTTTTTTTAATTTTTTGGAGAAATTTTCCCCAAACCAAAAACCGGGGGGAAGTTACCTAATGTTTTTCTTTTTTGGGTGACCCCTTCAAAATTTTTTTCCACATGTTTCCCGGGGAAAACATACCGGGTTACATTTTTTTCCCCAGCTGTTGGGGTTTTCCCCAAGGGGTTTTTTAATTTTTTTAAAATTTTTAAAAAAACGGTCAAAAATTAAAGGGGGTGAAAACCAAATATTTTTTTAAGGGAATTTTTTTGCTCTTTTAAAAATTTTTTTTAAATTTTTAAACCAAAAAAAGGGTTTAAAAAATTCCCGCCAAAAAAAACCTTTTTTGGAATTTGAAAAAAAAATTGTAAAAGACCCCTTTTTCCCTTCCTGTTTGCTGGGGATTTTATCTAACAAAATCCCATGTAAAACCTGAACCCTTTTCATCCCAGGTAAATTTTTTTTAAAAGGGTTTTTCCCATTTTAAAGGGTTTAAATTTAAAGTTTAAAAAGGGTTTTTCCCCATCTTAAAAAAATTTATGGCTTATAAAAGCTTGTAAAAGGGAATGAAAAAGGCCCTCTATTTTGTTTCTTTGAGAGCTCGGCAGGGGCCCACTCAATTTTTTAAGAGCCCCAAAAATTGAGGGAGAGAAAAAGAGCATGATTTCCCTGACGAGTTTTTTTGGGGGCCCTGTTCTATCAGACCCATATCTCTCGGGAAAACTTTTGGCATTGTAGTAAAAAACCATTTTAATTCTGGGGTTGGGGGGAAAAATTTTTAAAAGAAAATCCTGTCGTGTTTAATTGTACTCCCCAAAATAGGAATAGCTATGATAGTAAAACTGGCTATGTGTTAGTAGGTTTTCGGTCCAAAATTTGGGTTGGCCAATATTGGTTTATGGGTTTTATATGATTTGAGCTGCATTTCTAAGTACGGGGGATTTACCCTTTTTTGGTCCAGTTCTCCTGTTACCCGGGGCAGAGTCCCAGCCGAAATTTGGGGGAAACAATTTTTAAATGTTTGGTTGCATAGTTTGAGGTTTACACATAGTCCCAACCTTTTGAAGGTGGGGTTTGGGGGGTTTGAAGGTGCAGCTTTCTGCGGGCACCCCCCCAAAAATTTTTTTTGTGAAAAAACCCCTTTTGGGTTTTGGGAAAAACCCATGCCCCTTGGGGGAAAGAAAATTCCCCACTCCACCAACTGTTTTAACGGCTCTGAAAAAAGAAAATTTAAGGTTTTGGGTTTAATTTAGCTTTTTTGGGGACTTTAAATAGTTTATTCAGCACCCAAAGAAGATTTGGGGAGTTTACCACAAAACTGAAACTAAAAAATTTAACACTACAAAAAAATTTTTCCCCCCATCCCCAGTGATTACATAAGTGGTTTTTTACCAGTGTACAAAGGCTCTGCAGACTTTCATTTTCTCCATACGTAACAATGACAAGGCTCTGCAGACATTTAAGGGATACAGAGAGTTACATTTGGGACTCACGGGAAAACATCTTTTATGACGGGAATTTTTTTTTTTTCCCTTTTCTTCTCCCCCCTGTCCAGCCCCCAAGAGACTTATTTCAGTCACGACTGCCCCCTGCAAAATTTTCTAAAACAAAAAAATTAAAATTTTTTTTTTTTTCACCCAACTTCCCTACCTTTTGGCCCACCTCTGTAAAAACCCAAACATTGGGGTGTTTTAGGTGGGGAGGTTTTATGGGGTGATAGGGGGGAGTGCTAGTTTTAGAGGTAAAAAGGATATGGGGTTTTAGGGGAGAGTTTATGGTGTGATAGGTGAGTGATAGGGGGAGGTGATGGGGACTAGGGGGTATTAGCTGGAGGGGTTTTTGGTGGGGGGGTTGCTTTTTTGTGTTGGCACTGGGTTTGCAAAAACAAAATTGGTGGGAAGTGGTGAGAAAAAAGGGGGTCAGAACACAGCTTACAATCCCCTTGGGGATTTGGGAAACCACCCTTAGAGATTGTGCTTTGGTTGTGCCCCTGTACCCCTCAGAATCAAAATTTGTGAAGGTTGAACTCCGTCCCCTGCACACCAAAAAAATTAAAACCACGGGCATTGTCTTCAGGGGATGCAGGATTACTGTCTTTTTGGGTTTTTTTTTTATGTTTTTTTTATTTATACGGGGTTTTCCCCTTTTGGGTTAATTTGTCAAAACTTATTGGATCATGCCAGCCCAATGTTGGTTTGATTTTTTTAAATTTAAAATGGTAAAAGGGGGTTACCCGGGGGAGGTTTATTTCAAAAAAAATTTTTTTTTTAAAATTTTTTTAAAGGGGAGGTATCTGACAGCCCATCCCATTTTACCCACTGGGGGTTTCTGTCACCCCAGGGTAGTTTTTTTCCCCCTAAGGCTGAAAACCCGGTTTCACTTTTAAACCCGAAACCTAACGCCAAGTGGAAATTTTAGAGGCGGTTACCATCAGAAGCAGACCATTATGTGTTGTCCGTTTCTGAGGGGGGCTGCAGGCTGGTATTTTTAGAGCTGGAAGCAACTAGAATTTAATGGACCTTCCCATTCTGATTGTTATCAGGCTGCAGCTGTGGGTTTTTTCCCTTTGGCTGGTTATGGAAAAATGAGGACCTCACTTCATTTATTTTTTTTTAAAAAAATAAATTTATTTATTGAGAATCCTAAAGTGGAAAACTCCTGTAATCATTACAGTGGATGCCCAGGTTTAGATTCTCATTAAATAAATACATTTTCAGGAAAAAACATGATGTGGAGTTCCCCCAACTTTCCATAACCAGCCAAGGTAAAACCAACAGCTGCTGCCTGATACTATGAGAATGGGAAGAACCATTGATACTGGTCCCTTCCCATTCTAGAAATATCAGCCTGTAGATGCTCCAGAAGTAGACCATCACGGTAGAGGGTTATTGGCTTTTCCCAGTAGCCCTGGTGTGTTGGATGCTGGGGTAATATTGACACGCGGTTAGTGTCCGTCTTGAGCAACAAGAAACACCACTGCTGACACCAAACCCGAGCGATAGTATCCATTATTATCACTGTAATTATATGGGAAAAAACACAAATTGCACAAAAAACTTTTATTTAAATAAACTCTTTAACCATTTTATTTGAAACACATAGATCCAAGGTTGATCCGACGTAGTCCACCAAATCCGACAAAGTCCAAATGGGAATTGGTAAATAAACTATATATATAGTATTCTATGATAGGATTACTGGGTGCCACTTTTAGGGGGTGGAGTGTCACCCAATTTCCATTGAGACCGCCAGAGACAGACCGCAGGGGGCAGGAGACATGGCCAAGGGACAGAAGACAAGTGAGCAGCTTCTACCGCCTTGCACACTCAAACACATGCAACCCTCTCCAGCACACTGAAATACACACACATCCCCCCCCCACACAAACACACACACAACCTTCTCCTACACTCTCAAACACACATATCTGTTCCCTACACACTCAAACACACACACCCCCTTCCTGCTGTAAAAAAGCTGTAGAGAGACAACATCAGGAATGTTCTAATAAGCCCCTGTGGACCTTTTCTACAAAAAAATCATTGTTAACGCGAATGGGCCCCAAAGTCCACTACAAAATGGTGGAGAGTCTCAATCATAAATCTTATCAGGAAAGAATTAGAGAAAATTACTTAATAAAGCTTGGAGGGAAATAAGAAAAAAGAGGAAAAATACTTACAGATTTAAATAAGGTTCTGGAAGGGAAATTTTTTTTTTATGAAACATATAAAAAGAACAGAGGAAGCAAAGTGAAATTGGGGGGGGGCTAGACACAATGTCACAAATATTATTTTACCAAAAAAAGTTGTAGATACATGGAAAAAATTCCAGTTGAAATTTGGCTGAAAAATTACCAGTAAAAATAAACATGCTCTGACCCAATCCCGGCTCCTCTCCCCCCACACACTCACCAGGGGACTCATCTGGGCCACATGGCAATGACTCTGGTGCCTATACCTCCATGACCCTGCAGCCACCTGGGTCACCCACCTCATGTGAAAGTCCCCCTCAGCTCCATGCCCTGGCTCAGGACTCTCAATCCTCCTTGGGGAGTGGACCCCCTAGAATAGGTTCCTCTGCACCATCGGCAAGCCTCTTGGCCCCCAGGTTGGAATCTCCAGATTGGACTACCCCTGTGTCTGACACATCACGTGGCCCTAGTACCAAACCAGGCCGGGAGTCGGCCTGCTGCTCCCCAGCGTGGTCCATGGGCTCTTCGTGGGGAGAAGGTTTTTACCGGGGCCACCCAAGGGGCCCTTCAGGGGCTCAGTCCTATGCTCCAGCGGTGCCCACTGCATCTGTGCCAGGTGGCTCTATGCGTGCCAGCCATCTAGCTGTCTCTCCCTCCCTGGCTAGTGCTAGCCCACATCTCAGCCTGGATGCCGCTTCCTCTACTCCCAGATCCAAGGCCCAGGGGCCCTCTACTTCTTCCTCAGGAGGGGCGCATGCTCATTCTATGTCAAGAGATGGGGCTGAGATGTCACCATCGGCCACAGCGTGCCGGCCAATAACCCTGGCGGACCTCCAACTTCTTACACAGAACCTCCCCACTAGGCAGGATATCTCCTCCATGGAGAAACAGCTGTTGAACGAGTTTGCTAAATTCCGCCTGAACTGTAAATCTGTGTCCGCAAGGGTGGATAGCCTACAGCAGGCTCAGGACTCCTCCTCCGCCTCTCACTCTGCATTGTAGGGTGTAGTGCAGCAACATTCATCTCAACTTTTTGCCATCCAGCAGCATCTGGATGATGTAGAGAATAGAGGGAGGAGGAATAATCTTAGGATCTGGGGGCTTCCAGAATCGGTACCTGCCTCTGATCTATACTCTACTGTATCTCAAGTCTTCAACAACATCCTGGACCGTGACCCGAATACCTACATAGAGATGGACCGAGTCCATAGAGCCCTGTGACCTCCTAGCAAGGACACTCAACACCCTAGGGACGTAGTCTGCCGTGTCCATTTTTATGTCCTTAAGGAGCAAATCCTTCAGAAGGCTCGCTCTCGTCGTTCCTTGACATACCAAGATCATCAGTTACAGATATTCCCGGACCTGTCTCGTCATACCCTGGCACAACGAGCTATGCTAAAACCCATTCTTAACGCCCTGAAGGAGAGGAAAATCCCTTACAGATGGGGATTCCCTTTTGTGCTTATTGTCCGCCGGTTTGAGCGCACCTACACCTTGCGCACCCCGGAGGATGTACCATCAATTGTGCGGGACTTAGAACTCCCTGATGACTCACTGTCAGACTGGCCCTCCATGACTCTCTCCTTGGGGGGGGGGGGGGGGGGGTGGTGTCCGAGGCGGCTCTCCTCCTCCCCGTTCGGATGCCCAGGGTCTCCCGTCCAGAGGGCTCTGCTCTAAAGGTTCCCGTACACTCCAAGTGTAGTGACTCAATCTGCAGTTCCTCTTGATATTTTTACCGTCTAGGTTCAGTTAACTAGATGTGCAAGTAGCGTGCTCCTTTTCTGAGATGCTTCTACCTCTCCACTGGTTCTGCTCCTGTACACTGTGATCTGCTGCCTGAATATGGTGCAGGGTTATACTCGCTTTTATCGCCCTAGTTATAACAGTTTTGGATTCTCTTTCATAAGCTCTGATCAATAATGCTTAGGAGCGTCTTTTTTTTCTTTGGTATGCCTGCCATATGCACCCCCCACATAGGGTTTGGACTGCCTTCTGTTCACATGTGGGCCACCTGGCTTTCCTGATTTTCACGAATGTTTGTAGTTATTTTATGCGGGAGTTTCTTGGTTATCCTGTGTTCCCCTACTGTACCCCCTCCTGCCTGTTCTTTTTTCTCCTTCCCTTTCCCTTCACCACCCACCCCCCCCCGGATGTTGGAGACGCGCAGCACATATATACCTCTCATGCTAAATGGGAGATCTTAAGTTAGTATCCTTCAACGCCTAGGGCCTTAATATGCCTAGGAAACGTTCTCAAATCCTATATCATTTCCACCGACAAAAAGCCCAGATCATATGCTTTCAAGAGACACATTTTAAAACGAACCATGCCCCCTTAAGTAAAGATAGATATTTCCCCCGGTGGCATTTTGCTAATTGCCCCTATTCCAAGCCTAGAGGGGTGACCATCGCCATCCATAAATCCCTGGCTCACCGGGTTATAGATTGCATCTCTGATGCAGAGGCCAGATACCTCATTTTAATCCTTAACATTAATGGCATGATTTCACGTAGTCACTCTATCTCGAAGCTTTGGGCAGGTTGCTTTTCTACGAAGGTCCTGAGAGCTACACTCCCCGGGGTAGGGGCACCCTCATGTTTTTGGGGACTTTAACCTTACCCTCGACCCAACTCTTGATAATTCGTCTGGGCGGTCCTCCATAGCATATTCAGCTATTAAAAAAGTTAAGAAAGCCCTTCTCCAATATCAGTTGGTAGATGGATGGAGGCTTTAGCATCCATCTGATAGGGACTATAGTTTTTTCTCACAGCTCCATAATACATATAGCAGGATCGATTATATCCTGCTCCAGCATAGGGCCCTCCCATGGCTGTGGTCTTCCTCGATAGGCAACGTGTTGTGGTCGGACAATGCGCCGATCTTCGTTTCTTTGCATGTCCCCTTCTTTTCTGCTCGAGCCAGACCCTGGAGACTCAATGAGTCCCTGTTGCTGGATTCTGCTTGTTTGGCAGAGCTCAAGTTGACGGTTGAGCACTTCAGTCAGACCATGCTGATGATTCCACTTCTCCTCTTCTTAAATAGGAGACACTGAAGTGTGTTCTTCGTTGGATTTTGATAAAGCATGGTAGTCGCCTTAAGAAAGCCCGATCGACTGCGATCGCTGCGGCGTTGCACAAGGTAACCTCGCTTGAGCTCTTGCACAAACAAGCTCTCTCCACTAAAGTGCTGCAGGATTTATTGCTGGCCGGTTGGAGGGCCATTTACTGTTTGAGGCCTCCTGGGCAGACTCTTGCAGCAGGGTCGTAGCAGTTCTACGAATACGGCAACAAAAAGGGGCGACTCTTGGCAAGGGCCATAGGGAACAGGACAGCACAATATTTTGTTACCAGTATCAAAAATAGCGCAGGCAATTTTGTGTATTCCACTCCAGAGATCGCACATGAGTTTCAGTCATTCTATTCTAAGCTGTATAATCTTCGGGGGGCCGATCCCATTCTCTTTCCAGGGTCGGGGGGCCCCCTTCCCATTTCTGGCTGTACCGGTTGAGGGCATCCAGAAGCTGGAGGAGCCTTTCTCGAAGGAGGAGTTGGAGTCAGCTGTTGGGGATCTCCCTAGTGGGAAAAGCCCTGGGCCTGACGGCTTTACTGGTAAATTCTTCCATATTATGCTCCCTGCTCTTTCCCCAGTCCTCCTGGATGTCTTTAACATTGTTTCTGCGTCTTCACTTTTCCCAGAAGAGGCCTCCGCGGCCCATATCACAGGCAAGGACCCACAGGTTTGCAGCAGCTACAGACCAATCTCCCTCCTCAACGTGGACCTTAAAATCTACACTAAGCTCTTAGCGAATCGCCTCAACCCCCTTTTGCCCACCCTGATCCATCCCGACCAGGTGGGATTTACCCCGGGTCGCGAGGCCAGGGACAATACCCTGAAAACATTGGACGTCATTCACTATGCTAGACTGCACGGGGAGCCATTGATGATCCTGTCCCTTGACGCTGAAAAAGCGTTTGACAGGATCTCTGGGGCTCATGACGATACCCTCAAAAAATGTGGGGTTCGGCCCCATTTTTACACTAAAATATAGCACTTTATCAAAATCCCTCTGTGAAAGTTAAGATCAATGGTGCCCTATCAGACCCCCTGAAAATACGCAATGGCACTAGGCAGGGTTGCCCCTTGTCGCCTTTGCTATACGTTCTGATCATGGAGCACCTACTGGCTGCTGTGCGATCCAACCTGGACATCAAGGGCATAACGATTGGAGGGCAGGAGCTTTAATGCTCGGCTTTTGCCGACGATCTGTTAATTTATTTTACAGATCCTTTTATATCTCTCCCCTCTCTGATGTCCGAGCTGGACAAATTCAGCCTCTGGTCCAACTATAAAATCAATTATTCAAAATCTGAAGCCTTGAATATTTCCCTTGACCGGGCCACTGTCCGGACCATTAAATCTAACTTTTCTTTCTCTTGGCCCGAGGGAGGGATCTCGTATCTGGGGATTAAAATTCCTAAAGACTTATCCCAACTTTACGAGAGTAATTTTCTCCCCTTGCTAGTTAACATTTCACGACTATTAGGGGGCTGGGGGCAGGGTGACTTCTCGTGGTTTGGTAGAGCGAACATTATCAAAATGTCCAAACTTCCGAAACTGTTATACCTGCTTCAAACGGTGCCGATCTCCCTGCCCTCCTCCTTTTTGGCAAGGCTCCATCGAAGTTTCACTGAGTTCCTCTGGTGCTGCCGCCGACCCAGGCTTAAAAGGGACATACTGTCTAGGCCAAAGATGGAGGGGGGAGTGGGCATACCCGATTGCAAGGTATACTACCTTGCCACTGCGTATGCCAGGTTTTGGATTTGATCCCCTAGGCCCAGGATAAGCACTGGGTGTATATTGCACAGACAGTCTTCCCCAGGCGATACTTTCTCTCCGTGGGCCCCGGACCTTTTCTACTCGGGGACCCCAAAAATTCTGTCCTTCAGTGCAGCTCATACGTTATCCATTTTACTAAAAGTCCAAGGTCCCGGAACCCCTATTTGATTTAACGGTTTTCCCCTTTCCCCATTTCGGGTAATTTATCTATTTCCTCCAGGTACTTCGGGGAGGTTTATCCTGGGGAGTTCTAAATCTCGCCCGTTCCTCGCAGTACAGA
This sequence comes from Phyllomedusa bahiana, assembly GCA_025379985.1. Taxonomy (NCBI): domain Eukaryota; kingdom Metazoa; phylum Chordata; class Amphibia; order Anura; family Hylidae; genus Phyllomedusa; species Phyllomedusa bahiana. The sequence continues at coordinate 2,406 of JAODAL010070335.1, read as the reverse complement.
TACAGGCCAGGGAGGCACTGAAACCCCTTTCGGATTTGATCCAGGACCTCCCTCCATCTCCTAGGTACCAGTTTGAATATTTGCAGCTTCGGCACTTCTATGCCTCTGTTGTTGCAAAGAAAATCTCTTGGCGGGCACTTTCACCGTTCGAGAGACTTTGTGTCTCTCCGTCGCTCCCCAGGCATTTAATCTCCTTGATTTATTAGTGGCTGATCTCCTCCTCTTGTCAAGATCTCCCCATTATTGAAAGGGGAAAGAAAAAGCGCGGGGGAAACTTTTTACTGTTAAACAATGGAAAAGTGTTTTCATCTCACACCAAAGCAGGATACCTGGCAAACCACGGGAAAACCCAACCCTTTAAATACTCTCCAGATGGTAAAGGTGCCGCCCCTGCTTCAAATTTCCCCCAATGTCCCGGGATACCTCTAGGGAAACCCGGGAGGCGGGGTCTTTTCCCCATTTATGGTGGGGGCCAAAAATCCCGGCCCTTTTGGGAAAAACCCTTTCACCCTATTGGGACTTTGAAAGGGTTTTCTATCCCCCCCGCCCAAAAAGGGGCCCTTTTAAAATTTATCCCCCTTTTTTTTCCCAAAACCTCCTATGAAAAATCTTTGATAAACATCTTCAAACGGGCAGCAAAAGGGAAACCCCCCCGCCCGGGTTTTAAAACCCCTTTTCCCCCCCAAATGCCTATTGGGGGGAGGTTAACCTCTACTTATTTTTGGGGGAAATTTTATGCCCACTCCCCCGGGGAGCCATTAAAGTACTGCACACTTGGAGGCCGGGGACTCAATACCATTCCTCCAGGGAAATTTTTGGGGCCCCTTTTGGGGATAAAGGGTTGGGGCCCCCTTCCTCTTTTTCCGCCCCTCTCCTCCCTTTGGGGTTTTTCGGGAACCGGGGGGGTCGGGCCCCGGGGCGTTTGGGCCTCCTTTGGGAGGAATCCCCCTTTTGTAGTTTTTTTGCTTTAGCTTTTGGTCCTTCTCGGGGGTCCGGCGGTGTTTTTCCCCTTTCCCCCTCCCTCCCCCCCCCCCCCTGTTATACTTTGGGAATTTCGGGCCCTTTTGGGTCAATTTTAACACTAAAACCCTTTAACTATCCGCTAACGGGGGAAGCCCTGAGGGCCCTGCCCCCCATAAAGGGGCGTGTATTTTTTTTTCTTGTGACCTGTCATTTTTGGTCATAAAAAATTTTTTGGAAGGGCCTACATAAAGAATTGTGTCTTACTCACGGGGAACTTTTTCCCTTTCATATAGTCCTTTGTTAAATCTTATGGGGCATTTTTTTGTATTTAGGGATAAAAATTTGTTCTAAAAAAATCTATTATAAGTAAAAATAAAATCCCATAAAAACAAATTCATCCAAAGATAAAAAAAAAAAAAAAACAAAACATTAAGGCGGGCAAAGGGTTTTTTTTTTCTTTATAATCTTTTTCTGTTTCAAAACCATTATGTCCCCAAAATTTAAAGGTTTTTCCTGACCTAAATTCTTTACAGATTTTGGGGTTATTAAAATTAGGGGCCAAAACCATAAATCTCCCTTTTACATTGCTTTTCCTTCTTTTTACTTATCAATTCACTTTATTTAACCCTGGACTCAACAAGACCTCCAAAGGTTTTCTATATATTGCCAAAAGACATTGCAATAAAAAAATTTGGGGGGTCCACAAAACGGGCTTTTTTCAGATTCCTACGGCAATTGGGTTTTTTTAGAAACCAAACCAACCAAAACCTTCAATTTTTGTCATTCCTTTAAGATTTTTCCCCACGTTTTACAAACCCGCAAAACTCGGGCCCCCACTTCCCATTAGGCTGTCGGGGGGGTCTACTGCAGTGATTGGCTATCTTTGTTCCCATTCGGGACGTCTAAAGGGAAAAAAATAAAAAAAATAAGCAGAAAGCTTTAGGGGTCTAAAGGATTAAGTTGTCAGTAAATTAAGTAAATAAACTCCTTTTTTTAAATAAACCAGCAGGGGGTAATTTCCCCCTGGTCCACGTACAGCAAAACAAAAGCAAGAGAGGTCCTCTTAACCAGGGGAAATTTGTAACAAAAAATAAAACTTTCAACTCCTGAAAAAGCAAAATCAAAAACAAAAAATTTTGGTTATAGCTTTTCCTTTTCCTACATGATGAAGGTAATTTTGTGGTGAAAAAACCCCCTTTTACCTTTCCTATTTTATTTGCATTTGACATGGGACAATCATCTTTTCATAAAAGGATATAGTTTGTCCCCGCAATTATTTTTGGTGGGAAAACATTTTACTCCCAAAAAGATGACGGGGCCTAGGTTCCTAGCAAACATTTGCCCAAAAATTTACATTACCCCCCTGTGCGGCCCTTTCCCTATTTACTTAGTCCCATGTCGGGGCTGGGGGGCGGGGGCCCCCGGGGGAAATTTATCTTTTGG
>JAODAL010070334.1:0-15963 GCA_025379985.1 Phyllomedusa bahiana | reverse complement strand
TTTTCGTGATGTATGGAGCATATTTTTTTTTCCTTGCTTTTAAAAAGTTTAAGTTACCCAGGTTTTAATGTAATTTTTTTGTTTTTGGCACTACGGCTTTCGTCCGCCCCCTTCCTCCCCCCAAAACGATGCCGTCTGTCTCTCGTGCCGGTTCACGATGACAGACTTGGTCGCTGCCTTCCCGCTGCCATGGCGACGGGGACGCCAACCTTTGGCCGTTTTGGCCTGGATGGCGTCTCAGGTTGTCTTGGTGACGGGTATGCTACTTCCTGTGTACCAGTTTGTTTTGTCTTTGACATTGCCTGGTTACCGCTCACGTGTTTCCGGTGGCGTTCCGGAAGCACGCGGGCTGTCTTGGAGATGGGAGAGCGGACGCGATCAGGTGAGTGAAGTTAATTCACATTTGGCAGGGTATATAAACGGTCTGTTCAATACTGAATTTATGCCATGACTAAGGGTGGTCTTCCACCTGAAACGCGTCGGCGTTCTTAGGGGTTTTTTCTTGTGTCTGCATTGCCATCCGGTTGCTTGTTACCTCTTATGGACTACAAATAAAGAAGTTTTTGCAAACATCTCCCTTTGGTACCTGCTGTATCATCTCCTTTTGCCACTGAATATTACTACGGTTTGCCCTAGCCGGGATACGTGCGGAGGCCGTTTTGGGATCAGGTGAGCTGGTTCATCTTTTTGTTTGTTGCTCTACATATGATAAATACACCCTGTTTTTGACTCCAAATGAACCCAGTAACAAGCTTGGGTAACCCTTGGATATAAATTGCGCTCCACAAATGGCCAGGAAAAATTTACTTCTATGTGTCGTTTAAAAACACTGTGTATTTTAAATAAATGGTAAAAGCACAAACAGGCTTAATTAACCTTCGGACATGAATTAGGCTACAGGAAAAAACGTAAAATATTTTGGGGTTTTAAAAAGACGGTTTATTTTTGTCAGCACACCAGCAAAACAACGCTTAATAACCCCTTTATGTAAATTGCGCCAAAGAAATTTAGCCCCCCAAAATAGTAGCTTTGTAGCGTGTTACAATTGCGTGTTTTCTACGCCACACAACAAGAGATACAGTTGTAATTAACCTTTCTTGTGAATTAGAAAAATTTATATATTTTGGCATTGAAAAAGACGGTTTCTTGGGGTCAGCACACCAGCAAAACAACGCTTAATTAACCCCTGGATGTAAATTGCGGCAAAGAATTGAGCCGCACAAACTAGTAGCTTTGTAGCGTGTTACAATTGCGTGTTTTCTACGCCACACAACAAGAGAAACAGTAGTAATTAACCTATGATATTGAATTAGGCTACAGGAAAAAAATATGTATTGTGGCGTTGAAAAAGACGGTTTATTGGGGTCACACACCAGCAAAAAAACGCTTAATTAACCCCTAGATGTAAATTGTGGCAAAGAATTGGGACGCACAAACAAGTAGCTTTGTAGCGTTTTTACAATTGTATGTTTTCTACGCCACACAACAAGAGATAGAGTTGTAATTAACCTTTGCTTGTGAATTAGGCTACAGGAAAAATTTTAAAATATTTTGGCTTTTGAAAAAGACGGTTTCTTGGGGTCAGCACACCAGCAAAACAACGCTTAATTAACCCTGGATGTAATTGCGCCAAAGAATTAAGCCGCACAAACTAGTAGCTTTGTAGCGTGTTAAAATTGCGTGTTTTCTACGCCACACAACAAGAGATACAGAGGTAATTAACCTTTGCTTGTAATTAGGCTACAGAAAAATTTATATATTTTGGCGTTGAAAAAGACGTTTCTTGGGGTCAGCACACCAGCAAAAAAAAACGCTTAATTAACCCCTGGATGTAAATTGCGCAATAAAATTTGAGCAGCAAAAAATGAAGTGGTATTTGTATTGTAAAAACGCTGTTTCTTTAAATGAATACAACGGGAACTGCTTAGATCCCATTTGGGATATTGAATGTATATGCACTGCAGTGCACGCACACTGGATTTCAGATCCAATACCCCAAAAAAATTTTGAAATTTGAACATTAAGAGAACAGTCTCTGAGACAAGCTGAGACACCCCACAAAAATCGCTGTATAAAAAAACAATTCTTCAGTAAGACTATCACCGCGGCAGCACCTTCCCGAAGAGCACAATAGAGGAGTGTGAGCTCCCGGCATCGGGGGCCGGACTTATATAGTGCGGTGACGTCACAGAATCCCCCTGGTCTCTGATTGGCTTCATCTCTGCACATGTCATGCAGGCTATGCCCTTCTTCCTCCAAATGCTTTGCCCCATTTTAGCGCCATGTTGCTCGCAGCCATTTTATCAATCAAAAAGCACACTTCTTCACCCAAGGGACCCCAAAGTTCGACTTCGTTTTCCCAACCGAAGTTTTCCTGAAATTCTAAACGAATTCCACTTCGTTAGAATCGATTCGCCCATCTCTAGTCATAGCATGTGTTAGTGGGTCATTGGTTAATTAACATTTGATGGGATGAGTTAATAAGATCATGAGTTCATATTTGGAAATATACATTTCTTGCAAGCTTTGCTTAATTTTAAACCGTCCAAAACTCCCCAAACCGTCGAGTAGTTTTACTGTCCCGGAAGTTGTCCAAATGTTCTCTGTGTCATTTAGTCTGCTTTTGCTCAAGCTTTCCATAGTGAATCCATTTTTAATATCTTCAGCATCATTCAAGTACAAGGTATATCTGAAGGTAGTTTTCCTTGCAAGAGCCATGCATTTCAACCTATTAATATCTGAGTTAATCTGGTCAAGGGAAATAGGTATAGAGAATAATTTATGCAAATAGTATATAGACAGTTTGTAGATATGTAAGCAATGGATATGAAAAGTACAAACAGAGTTTTAATGTTTTGAATCAATTCTCACACCTGACATACAATCCCTGGTGTATAAAGTAAGTAACTACATTTCTATAAAGCCTGACATTAAAAAGTACTGTAAGTTGAAGTGAAACATCAGCAAGTGTACTTTAAACAGTCTTGAGCTAGCCATACAGCTTAAAAGATAGTAAAATCAACACAATTCAATATAAAGGCAGACCTACAGCAGGTGAAGACAGTACAGAGGTGTCTGGCCATGGCGCATTTACCTATGCCCAGGGGCGTTGCTAGGGTCCCAAAACATCCGGGGCTCAGGCCCTTAAATTTTTCTCAGTAGGGCTGGGTTCACACGCCATTTTTTGCGCCTTATTGTGAACTGTGGATGTATTTTTACAGAGAAAAACCTTCTGTTCCTGTAAACTAATTTTCTGCACATTCCACAAGATCCCGTCCATCTCCTCAGCAGTCACTGCACAATGAAAATCAGGCCTGACAATATCATTTTCAAAACCTCTCACCTATGTATGACAGTGACAGTCCCCAAAAAAAATACACCTATACAGGGAGCAAGTAGACCCAGATGACTCATTGTTAGTAAAAAAAACTCCTACAAAACCAAACCAAAACTATTACTACTTAAGGGTTTTTCAAAATAAATCTGCTAGACCCTGACCAAACTGACCCCCCATGTGACATCATTTGTACATATACCCCCCGCCATACATGACCATATAGTGGTAGATACATTGTATGTAGGCTCAGCAAAATATCAGTGATTACACTGCAGTTACATTTGGTGACTACAGAGACGCCTCTGAAGAGTTGTTCTCTTTCTCTTCTTCTTTTCCATCTGTCCCAGATGCCATGACGTCTTCTACCATCCACAACTCTTCACTGAAAAATGTACAAAACAAACATCTTAGACTCCTCACTGTTTCAGCATTTCTCTGCAAATTCCTATCTCTATACAAACTCCCCATCTATAGTGCTCCAAATGGTAATAATCACCCTCATGTAGGTAAATATTTGTCCCCTGTAGCCAGGTAGTAGCCCCCTTTAGCCAAGTTATTAGCCACTCTAGCCAGGTTACTGCCCTCTGTAGCTAGGTTACTGCCCCCTTTAGGCAGTAATATGCCCCCTGTAGCCAAGTCACTGTCCCCCTTTGCCAGTAATATGCCCCCTTTAGCCAGTAAAAACTCCCCTTACCCAAATTTAAAATGCCCTCCTCACCAGTTTATTGCCCCCATTAGCCATAATATGCCCCTTTAGCCAGTAATATGCTCCCCTTAGCCAATATCATGCCCCCTTAGCCAATATTATGCCCCCTTTAGCCAATAATATGCCCCCTTTAGCCAATAGTATGCCCCCTTAGCCAAAAGTATGTCCCCTTTAGCCAGTAATATGCTCCCCTATAGCCAGTAATATGCTCCCTTTAGCCAGTAATATGCCCCCCATAACCAGTAATATGCCTCTCATAGCCAGTAATATGCCCCCTATAGCCAATAATATGCCCCCATAGCCATTAATATGCCCCCATAGCCAGTAATATGTGCCCCATAGACAGTTATATGCGCCCCATAGCCAGTAATATGCCCCCTGCCAGTAATATGCCCCCATAGCCAGTAATATGCCCCCCAGCCAGTGATATGCCCCCCAGCCAGTGATATGCCCCCCACCAGTAAATATGCCCTCCACCATGATATGCCCCATAGCCAGTTATGCAACCCACCATGATATGCCCCCAGCCTGATATGCCCCCCATAGCCAGTGATATGCCCCCCATAGCCAGTGATATGCCCCCCCAGCCAGTGATAGCCCCCCAGCCAGTGATATGCCCCCCATAGCCAGTAATATTCCCTCAGCCAGTGATATGCCCCCCAGCCAGTGATTTGCCCCCCCATGCCTTTGATATGCCCCCAAGCCAGTGATATTGCCCCCCATACCAGTAAAAGCCCCCCATAGCCAGTAATATGCCCCCCATAGCCATAATATCCCCCCATAGCCAGTGATATGCCCCCACCATGATAGCCCCCAGCCAATTAAAAGGCCCCCAGCCGTGAATCCCCCCCCAGGATATGCCCCCCATATCCATGAATGCCCCCCCATACCATAATACCCCCCATACCATGAAAACCCCCGCCAGTGATAGCCCCCCCCCCAGAAAAAACCCCCAAAAAAATGTAAAATTTTTGATATTTTTTAGATAAGGGGCCCCCCAGCCAATATTAAAAAAAAATAATGAAAGCCATGATACCCCCCGGGGTAAACCCCCCCCCATGGGTGAACCCCCCAAGGAAATTTAAGGTTTTGTAGATTAAATTGATAATGCCCCCCAACCATGATATCCCCCCAGCCAGTGATATCCCCCCCCAAATAAGCCCCCAGCCATAATAGCCCCCCCAGGATAGCCCCCCCAAAAATTTTAGCCATGATATGCCCCCCCACCATAATGCCCCCCACCAGTAATATGCCCCCTGCCAGGTTTTCCCCCCAAAGCCGGGAATGCCCCCCAAGCCAAAAAAAAAAAATAAAAAAAACTAAATTACCCAATGAGGCACGGTCCCGCGGCGTCCAGTCCTGCAGCTTGAGAAAGCTGTAAGTAGCGTGATGACATCACGCTACTTACGCTGTCTCGCGGGGCCCAGGACCTCCGCGGCCGGCAGAGCTGCCGTCTTAGGAGACCCAGTGTCGCAGGGGGCATGAGGAAAGCAATGCGTCACTCCCCCTGCGACGCCGACGTGTATGTACAGCGCTTACCAAGCGCTGTACATACAGATGAAAAGACAGGACTGGAATGATCCGTCCTGCCTCCTCCCCCCCCGACTCTGACAGCTCGGCCGCTGTGAAACGGCCGCACAGTCCGAGATCGTCGGGCGCCGCCCGCCCGAGGGAGCGCTTCCAGGCCCACGCAGGGGGCAGGAGCCGCAAGACTCGGGCACAGGCAGATTCATTCGGGGCTCGTGCCCCGAATGAATCTGCCTAGCGACGCCCCTGCCTATGCCCATTAAAATAAATTAAAGGCATCAGAGAGACAGCTGAAGAAGTTTGACCAACAGTCATTTAATGTATGTTACCAGCTTGGGATGTTAAAAAACATTAAGAAGTGAGGTTGGATAACATCCTATATGAAGGCTAGGGGTTAGGTGGTTTTCGCAGCTGTACCTGTTTTGGCTTCCAAAATAAAAAAAAATAACAGACATAACTAAAAAAATTATTTTTGTGGAGAAATTTATAAAACTGTCTGAAAAAAAGCTTAACTTGTTAACCATAGCGACTAATCATAATTGGAACCATGACTATGGCTCAGACACTGAAAAAGAAAAAAAAAGAAAAAAGGAAAAAGAAAAAAATAAATAAAATATATATATATAATAATATATATATTAATAATAATTATATATAATATATAATATTATAATAAAATGGAAACCTGTCGCATAAATTGCTCTGGTGGGATTTTGGCCCACTCTTCCACACAAACTCCTTCTATGAACTCTGAGATTTAGTAGATTTTTTATACTAGATTCAGCACGGGTGATTTGCTGGACTGGATATATATATAAATATATACACACACATCAAGTAGGAGAGCAGCAAGACCATGGTCATTCCATGGCAATGGTGTAGAAAAGGAATGGGTGCCAAAAGATACAGCCAAAGAGTCAAGGCTAACGAACTAAGGTGCTGTGTATTGCTCCTCTCACTGGCTAGTAAATGGTCCTGTGAAAGGAACAAAACTTATTTTTGCCTGCCCTGACTATGGATTAGACTTTTTTAAAAAAAATTCCTGAATTTTCTGGAGTGCTGCAGCAATATATATGTCTATGTATATATGCAGTTCCTGCATGATGAAGGCATGTATGTTATGGACTGGTCTGCCTGTTATCCAGACCTGAATCCAATCAAGCACATCTGGGAAATTATGTCGCGTTCCATTCCCCAGTAGAAAAAGGAAAATCCACTGCACTCACAAGTAATTGAAAATTGAAAATGCATGCTTTATTTTATGTCTATTGGCAAAGTTTCGGCTCACTAAGAGTCTTTCTCAAGCAATTAACATCTCATATATAAAGGGCTCTCATTAATATGCAAATAAATCATACAAACACAAACTGCAAAAAAGTGATGATCATATAAATAAAATATCAATTGATTACAAAAATGTGCATATACGTACATAGGACTGTTAATAATATCAGTTTCAAAATACATAAAAAATAATGAAAATACCATAAGTGATTCAAAGTGTATAATGATACTGCATTAATAAGGGGCGGGATGAGCTCCAGCTACCTCCAATTACATTACCTTACATGCAAAAGCATACATTATGGGCGACATGTATAAACGGGGCTGCGCCACAATTCTGGCGTAAAAAAGCTGTAGTAGACTACTTCTATAGATGTATGAACAGAAGTACAAACTTTGGCGCAATAAGCGCCTCGGTACCGCGCCAAAGACACTTTTTTAGCGCACCAACGTTTTGGGGCATTCTGGAAGCGTCACACCACATTAGTAGAAGTAGACACAAGTTAAAGATGATGCATGAGCCTGAGTTGTCGTATTGCCACTAGACTGTACCTGTTTGTATGACCTGCAGAAGAACAGGTTCATACATTCTGGCACAGACTATACTACCGTACAGTGATTTAGAACTGGTCTATCAGCGCCAGAATTCATACATGTCGCCCTATGTCTCTCAGCATCTGCAGTTATGTTCTGCGCATGTCCGGAACTCAAACGACGTGCAAGTACAGAGTGGATACCACTGTAACTCATGCATGCGCATGAATACAACAAAAAAAAACTGGAAAATCGCAAAAAAAATTCAAGTACAGCAAAATATGAAAAAACTTACTTGCGCCATGGTTGCAGGGATTTTTTTTAGGGCATTCAGTCTCCAGTATTAATGATGTGTTCTCTGTATTATACAGGTTGATATGATTATGGCAACACCAAACATGTAGGGTTTTCCTTATTTTATAGTACCATTATTTTATATTTTTGACATTGGCACGGTGGCACCAATAACTTTTTTGTACTAACACCTACACACTTGAATGAGGATATATTTTGTGCGGGCTGAAGTGTACTTTTTACTGGTACCAGTTTGGAATAGATGCAGCTTTTTTGATCACTTTTATTCCAATTTTTTGGGGAAATAAATGACTAAAAGAACACAATTTTGTCATTTGGAATTTTTTTTCTTTTACGGTGTTCAGCGTACAGGATAAATGATGTTAAATTTTAAGAAATCTGACTTTTTCAGTCACAGCGATACCAATTATGTGTTTTTTTTATTTATTTATTTATTTTTTTATTTGTGAAATGGCAAAAGAGGAGTGATTTGAACTTTGAATATTTGTATATTTTTACACTTTAAAGATTTTTTTTTACTTTAACATCAAATTCCAATAGGGTGCTCACCACTCGGGGGCACAATAATATCTACAGCGTACCAATATGGTGGTTTCACTACTTCCTGCTTGGGGCAGGAAGTAGTAAAACAAAAAACATGGCAGCGATAGAAGCCTTTACAAGGCTTTCAGCTGCCATGTTAAATGATCGGGACACAGCCAGATTTAGACACCATGGCCCTGTTTGCCACAGCATCTAAGTTGTTAAACAGTGCGGGATGGTGCACGGCTCCATCCCACTCTGTAAACGGCATCTGTTAGCTGCAATTAGCAGCTGACAGCTGCTGGCTATGTAGCAGGATCGCAGCGCGAACCCGCTACAAAGTCCCTTACCGGCACTGGAACATAAGTTTATGCCCAGTGTCACTAAATGGTTAAAGGGGTGGGGAATAATCCTGTCAGTGCTCAGACCATATGGCGCACATTGCATGAAACTGGTCTGCATGGCTGTCTACCTAGAAGGAAGCCTCTTTCCAAAAATGTGAGGAGTGTGCACACTTTTGTTAGATACTGTGTAGATATATGGGATGACAGAAACTGTAGATATATGTATTTTCATATATATATATATATATATTATATGTATATATATATATATATATATATATATATATATATAATATATATATATATATATATATATTATATATATATATATATATTATATATAGTATATATATATATATATATATTATTTATATATATGGAAATGCAAAAACTTAGAAAGCTTGTTGAAATAGATACAATTTATGTATCTGAGTTAACTGTATGATTCGCATATAGGTTATCGCCTAAGTGTTTTACAGATGTGAAGAATTCAATATTATGTGCACAATATTCACCAAAAATTATCCACAGCACATATATTTTGTCAGCAGAAATCAGCCAATGACTCTTCACATTTTTGTGAGCTCTCCCATATTTAGTTATTTGCTCAACAAAAAGACTATTAATTTAGTAAAGTTTTGCTGTATTCTAAAAACCTATTTATTGTAAATCGTATCAGTTTTGTCAATATTTAATTTACATTCAAATCATTCAATTTCCCAAAATGATATATTCATTTTAGAAGGCGACAGATTTGTATCACAATTCCGCTCCTCTAAGGATTTGCTAAATCATAAACTGCATAATATTTATGCCACATAAACCTTTTCTCTATTTTGCTGCTCTTACCACTGCATTGGTTGCCTTTCATCAACATCCACAGATGTTTACTAAGCAATGTAATTTTAGTGTTCCTGGGTTTGAAAAAGCAAACAAGGCTGTTATTTTTCTCAATTTAACTTGCTTGTACTCATGAGTTGTTAATGACAAATCAATGCAAATAGCCTATATCCTTTTTTCTTGAGTGGTAGATGTTTAATTTGCTTTCTTTTTCAGCAAATTAATTAGAATCGACCTTAGCACGAAACCCGATGGGCATCGTATCACTGCCACTGCATCCCGGCCACCTAGTAGAGCGTTGCATATCATGTTCCTTATCTAAATATTAAGTCAAATTACGTTGGAATTGCATGAGTGAATTATTTCTACAAAAGTTACGATCTCTACACATTTCTCAAATATCACAGACAGATGGCATAATCTTGGTTAATTAGATGAAACAGAAACTCAGCAGACACTTGAAACAATTCTCCCTGCCCTGTGACCTTGCCTAAAAACATATACATCGGCATGTCCAGGTTTACTTAAAACAGAGTACTACGACACAGCGCACACTGCAACACTCTGCATTGTTATATCAGCTCAAGCTAATTTAAGAGTGGAGCACAGGATGAGGCAATACAATAGATCCACAAAACTTGTCCAGCATCCACGAAAACAAATTTTCCGGACGCATCATAATAATATGGCTCTTTTGGTACCAGTTTGGGATAGATGTGACTTTTTGATCACTTAATATTACAGTTTTAGGAGCTTGAAAAGACCAAAAAAACCACCACAATTTTGGACTCTAGAATTTTTTTTCTTCTATGGTGTTCAATGTACGGGACAAATGATGCTATATTCTAATAGATTAAACTTTTATGGATGCATGTGTAATTTTTATTTTATTCTTTAATTCGTAAAAAGGCAAAAGCGGGGCAACTTGAACTTTAATATTTTTTATACATTTACATAAACCTTACCCCTTTCAGGTCAATTAGGATTAACAAACTTATTTATATTTACCAAATGCCAGAATAATGAGAAAGAGAATTTTTTAAGGCAATTTTATTACATTCCGCAAAGTCAAAAGTTTACAAACACACTCACTACTATTCCTTTAAAAAACTTGGGACAGCCAATATGATGATGTAATGTCTTTAGATGCTTCTGATAGTTTTATTGGCAACATTCGAGTTAATTAGAAACACAGATGTATTTTAAAACACACCAGAAATACACTGCTTCTGTGTGTAACATCATGAGAAAGTCTAAAATAATCAGTAGAGATATCAGGAAGAGAATTGTGGACTTGCACAAGTCTGGATCATCCTTGGGTGCAATTTCCAGATACCTGAAGGTGCCTCGTTCATCTGTACAAACAATTATATGCATGTACAAACAAGATGGGATTGTTCAGTCATCATACCACCAGGAAGCAGATGGTTTCTGTGGCTCAGAGATGAACGTACTTTAGTCCGACATGTGAATATCAACCCAAGAACAAATGCAAAAGACCTTGTGAAGATGCTGGCAAAAGCTGATGAGATTGTGTCATTATATCCACAGTGAAACAAGTACTGTATCAACATGGGCTGAGAAGCCACTCTGCCAGGAAGAAGCCATTACTCCAAAAGAAACATATAAAAGCCAAATTAATTTTTGCAAATGCACACAGGAACAAAGACCTACATTTTTGGAGACATGTCCTGTGGTCTGACAAAACCAAAATTGAACTGTTTGGCTATAATGAACATTGTTACATTTGGAGGCAAAAATGAGAAGCTTGGTGCTGCTATTGTGTTATCATTCTGCATGCTTGCACATTCATTACTGCAGTTGATTTTGTTGTGTAATCATTTTTATTCAATAAACTACTATTTGAATACGAAAAAAAATGAGAAGCTTGGAAGCCTAAGAACACCATCCTAACTGTGAAACACTGGGGTGGCAGCATCATGTTGTGGGGTTGTTTTGCTGCAGCAGGGACTGGTGCACTCCCCAAAATAGATGGCATCATGATGAAAGAAGATTATGTGGCAATACTGAAGCAACAACTCTAGACATCAGCTAGGAAGTTAAAGCATGGGCAGAAATGGGTCTTCCAAATGGACAATGACCCAAAGCATACTGCCAAATTGGTTAAAAAATGGCTTAAGGATAACCAAGTCAATGTTTTAGAGTGTCCATCACAAGGCCCTGATCTCAATCCTACTGAAAATTTATGGGAAAAGCTGAAAAGGCAAGTGTGAGCAAGGCGACCTACAAACATGGCTCAGTCACACCAGTTCTGTGTGGAGGAATGGGCCAAAATTCCTACCAGCTATTGTGAGAAGCTTGTGGAAGGATATCCAAAACATTTGACCCAAGTCATATCGTCTAAGGGCAATGCTACAAAATACTAATGAAATGTATGTAAAATTTTGACTTTGCAAAAAGTAATTAAAATCGCTTAAAAAATTCTCTCTCTCTCATTATTCTGGCATTAGACAAATATAAATAATTGACCTAAAATGGGAAAGGTTTATTCTGACTTCATGTCAGATAGTGAGAAAAATATGCATATGTATCCATTTATATATTGTATGTAAACTTCTGTTTTTGACTATACATACAGTTGTGTGCCAATGAATACATTAGAATATTTGAGATCTGTTTCTAAGGGTATGTCCATGGAATTGCAGCACATATATACTGTATAGCAGTGTTAATGAAAATCCCACTTCATGCAGTGGTTTATTGCTTTATTTTGCTGGATAGAAGTGCATGATAAAGATTTAAAAATTTTAATGGTAACATATGAGGCAGATCTGAAGCAGGATACAGTATATCATGGTTTTTGCTGCTTATTTGTTTTTATTTCAAGAATTTTTCTATGCTTTCACTGCAGATTTGCAAATAAGTGTGTTCACACATTCAAGAATTGACCTATATTTTGGCACTGATTCCCAGTCAAAATCTGTGCAAAATACGGAGTTTTTGCTACTCGCCACCTATTAACCCTTTAGCTGCCTTGGTCGATTGCTGCCACTGTAGCTACGGAGGAGAAGAAGGGAGGTGGCTCCCTCTGTCACCAACAGAGCCCATCGCGCTGCAATCATGACTCCGTTGGCTTACCTGACAGCCCCGGAAGTCTAACAAGAAGTTCCAGGGCTGTCTGTGATGTCATCTCTATGGTAACTGACAGTTACCATGGTGATGACAGTTCATTCATGCTGGGCCGAACTGCATTGCTGAAATCAAGTTCCCTGTGGGGACAGTGAAAATAATGTAAAAATAAACACACACACTGCCTTTTTCCCATTAAAATAAACTAATCCCCCAAAAAGATAAAAAATGAATAAAGTACACATATTTGTATTATCGCATCTGTAACGACCTAGGGCGACATGTCCCAACACGCCAACGTCAGTTTTTTGTTCTATTTTGCGGCAAACCCATTTTTACGCCATATTCTTGTTGTAAATGGACTGTTGTACACCAAAACTAGGCACATTATACGTCGGGAACAACACTTTGTAATGTGCCTAAATATGGTGCACTGTGCGCCCCCATCGTAAAATGCGCCTATTGAGGCGCCTTACATATGTGATGCGCCCCCGTCGGGCAATGAGCCTCGATAGACGCATACCATGTACTACCAATGATATGCTATGTACCGAGTGTTGAGCAATGCGTCCTTTTTTGATGCAATGCACCCTTATTTGATACGATGCCCCCCTTTTTTGATACAATGCCGCTTTTTTGATACGATGCTCCCTGTTTTGATATGATGCCCCCTGTTTTGATATGATACCCCCTTTTTTGATACGATGCCCCCTTTTTTGATACAATGCGCCCTTTTTTGATACGATGTGCCATTTTAGGTGCATTAAGTAATCTATGCAAGGTATACCTGCGCCAATTTTCAGAAAGTATCAGACTTTCAGGTGCACTTTACAGTGATTTAATGCACCTAAAACTAGCATAGATATGCCACTTTTTGGACATGTCGCCCCTAGTCTATAAATCTGTCACATTGTTCAACCTGCCCCATTAATGACGTTAGAAAAAAAAACTGTGACAAAATTGCGATTTTTGTTCATCCTACAGCACATAAAATGGTATAAAAAGGGATCAAAAAGTCATATAAATGCCGAACTGGTACCAATGAAAACATCAGTTCATCTGACAAAAAAATCCCTTAAAAAGCTCTGTCTACAGAAAAATAAAAAAGTTATTGATGAATAAATATTGTTTTACACAATAAAAACAATTTTTTTTTAAAGTGCAACTATATTAAAATCTATATAAATTGGGTATTGATTGTTTAGATCCACAGATTAAAACTAACATGTCACAAACGTTGCCTGGTGAGTGCTGCTAAAAATAAAAGCACTACCAAAATTGTTGTATTTTCTTCATCCTGCCCTCCAAAAAATGAATTTAAAGGTGATCAAAAAACCATGTCCCCTGAAAAATGGTGTCAATTACAATGTCAGCTCATCTTGCAAAAAACAAGCCCCTAAACAGAAAAATAAAAAGTTATGGCTCTCAGATTATGATGATGCACAAACTTGATTTCTTCTTTGAATAAAAGTGTTTTTATTGTGTATAAGCAGTAAAACATAAAAAAAAAAAAAAAATGGGTATCGCTTTAATTGTATCGACCTGCTGAGTAAAGCTAGCATGTCACGGTGAACACAGTAAAAAAATAAACGCTACTAGGATTGCTGTATTTTGTTCAAAACACCTCACAAAAACCTTGATAAAAAGCCAACTCATCACACAGAAAAAAAGCCCTTAATCAGCTCTGTATACAGAAAAATAATTAATTTATGGCTGCTGGATTATGCAATATAAAAACTAAATTCTCTATAACCTTATTTCTATCATTTTTGTAATTGTACCGATCCGTATAGTAAAGTTACCTCATTGTTTATGCTGCACAGCATATGCTGTAAAAATGAAGTCCCAAAAACATTTTCGGAATTGCGTTCCCTCCTCCCCTCCCCCCATTTTCATATCCCAATGCAAAAAAACCTATGGAACACCTGTGCGCCCAAAAAACACAATACACCCCTATATGAGGCCCATAAGGGGATGTTGAATCCAAAATTGGGTGACTTCTGGAAGGTTTCACCTGTTCTGGTTATTTGGGGGCTTTGCAAATGCGACATGGCACCCACCAAAATCTGCATTCCCAAAGCCAAATAGCGCTCCCTCCCTTGTACACCCTGCCATGTGCCAAAATAGCAGTTTACACCCATATATAGAGTATTGCCGAACTTGGAAGAAATTGCATAACAAACATTTTCCCAGCCTAATGCTAAAAAAATCTGTGAAACACCTCTGGAGTCAGTATACTCACTGCACTCCTGGATATATTCCTTAAGGGGTGTAGTTTCCAATATGGGGTCACTTAGAAGTATTTATTAAGTTTTAGCACCTTAGGGTGTCCGCAAACCTATAATGGCACCTAAATAAAATCCTAATGATAATTAGACCCCAAAGTCCTCTAGGTGTTCCTCCTATCCTGAGCATTGTAGGTGAAATAGTGTATAAGGGCCACATATGTAATACCTCTAAAAACAGCAGAATTGTGGGAATCAATATTGAGTTATGTTTCTTTGGAAACATCTATTGCGTACCAGTGAATAATGGATAAAAATGTAAAAACTTCAGAAAAAGTGAATTTTTTTTCCACTTTTCTTTCATTTCTGTGAGCTTCCAAAGGGTTACCAAACTTTCTTAATGCTGTTTTGAATAGTTTAAGGGGTGCAGTTTCCAAGATGGATTCATTTATGGGAATATCTAACATACAGGCCCCAAAAACCCACATCAGCACTGGACTGGTCCCTAAAAAAATCTGTGTTGCAAATTTTCTTGAAAATTTGAAAAATTGTTATGAAATTTCTAAACCCCCTACTGATGCCAATGTACAGTAGAAATATGGTAGATGCTAGTTATTAACAATTTTGTGTTGTATAACTATCTGTCTTAGATGGAGACATTTTTGAACCTTGAAAATTGCAAATGTTTCCAAATTTTTAAAACATTTTGATAATTTTCACAAATAAATAAGGATTGAATGGACAAAAGTTTCTTACGATTCTAAAGCACAATCTTAATCTCATGGATAGGTAAAAATATTAAAAAGTTATTTCCACATAAATTGACATATGTCAGATTGAAAAAATGGGGCTCTGTCTTTTGGTCCAAAACTGGTCTGAAGGGGTAAGTAAGAAAGCTGTATTGACTTGCAGATAAATACTGGCAAAACTGTGTGGCCATTAACAAGCAGTTTTCTAAGGGTGTTTTCACACAGCACAGTTTTGGTGCAGTTTAACTGGGCTCCAATTAAACTGCCGTTATTACCAGCAAGTAGTGATGAGCGATTGTGTCAACTATCGTTATCAGATCGATAGTTGATACCGTCAATTATCATGCCGATAGTCGATAACAGATTAACGCCGATGACCAGTAAAGTCTATGGGAGAGGAACACAAGCTTTATGCTAAGGCTATGTTCACACGGTGTATTTGAAGGGCGTAATTACGCCCCGCAATTACGCCGTGTGGACGGGGGCGGGG
>JAODAL010070333.1:0-15963 GCA_025379985.1 Phyllomedusa bahiana | reverse complement strand
TGCTTGTTGAGAAAAACTGGGCTTTCTTGTAGATCATAGACTAAAAGAACAGCATGCAATGTCAATCAGCTGCCTCTAGGCAAGTAAGATATTGACGTGTATTAAAAGAGGCATGGAACTCGCGGGACAAGGATGTAATTCTACGCTGTACAAAGCATTGGTGCGTCCTCACTTAGAATATGCTGTTCAGTTCTGGGCACCAGTTTATGGAAGAGATGTAATGGAGCTAGAGAGAGTACAAAAACGAGCAACCAAACTTATAAGGGGAATGGATCATCTTAGTTATGAGGAGAGGTTAGTAGAATTGAACTTGTTTAGTCTTGAGAAAAGACGGCTTCGGGGGGACATGATTAATTTATATAAATATATAAATGGTCCCTACAAAAAGTATGGGGGAAAAATTATTTCAAGTGAAGCCCCCTCAAAAGACAAGGGGACATTCCCTTCGACTAGAGAAAAAAGGATTCAATCTCCAGAGGAGAAGAGCGTTCTTCACTGTAAGAACTGTGAATCTGTGGACTAGCCGCCTGAGTAGCTGGTCATGGCAGGAACTGTAGAGAGTTTCAAGAAAGGCTTAGATACCTACCTGGAACTAAAGAATATTAATGCGTATGTAGCCATGTAAAATTCTGGATCCTGGCTGGTGGAGGCTCTGGGGTCAGAGATAGGGTCTCCACTGGAGCAGATTGGTTCTTGTCTTGTGGGTTTCAAGGTAATTAACCAGTGGTGAGGATGGGCATAATGTCCTTGTCCTCTCCCATCACCCACATTTTCCCCACCCTTGGTTGAACTTGATAGACACGTGTCTTCTTTCAACCGTACTAACTATGAAACTATGTAACTATGTAATATCTGGACCCTGAAGAGTTACTATACCTGGTAATCTCAATGATTTACATTTCATGAATTCAAGCAGCTCTAAAACTATGAAAATAAAAAAATAAAAAAAATTGTCTGGAATTCAATTAACCCCTTCTTAATAGCCGGTCATAATACAGTACTATGGCTCTAAGTATTTTTCCTCCTCTATTGCCAAGAGCCGTACCATTTTTATTTTTCCATCTACATAGACAAATGAGGGCTTTCATTTTGCAGGACAAGATGTCCTTTCTAATGGTGTCATTCACTGGTCCATAGAATATACTGGAAAACAGCCAAAAAATTCTAAGTGGGGCAAAATGTGAAAAAAGTACTTGTACCATGTTTGCGAGAGTTTTGTTTTTACATCCTTCACTCTTCAGTGTAAATGATTTGTTATCTGTATTCTGCAGGTTGATACGATTCCACCAATACCAGATATGTAGGGTTTTCGTTATGGTATAGACATGGACAAATTGTCAATGTCTGTAAAAAAAATCCACCAATAACTTTTTTCTACTTCCACCTATGGAGTGATGGCTGAAGTGCACTTTTTATTGGTACTTTTTTGGGACAAACGCAACTTTTTGGATTGCTTTTATTCCAAATTTTAGGGGTCGTGAAATGATCTAAAAAAATCACACAAGTTTGGCGTTTTGAATGTTTTTCTTCTACAGCGTTCAGCATAAGAGATAAATGATGTTGTATTTAATAGGTCGGTCTTTTACAGATGCGGCAAAACCAATTATGTGTAATTTTTTATTTATTTTTTATTTGTAAATACAAAATGGGGTGATTTAAACTTTTAATATATATATATTTTTTCACTTTTAAACATGATTTTATTTTTTTTACTTTAACATTGATTAACCCTAGGGGACCGCTAGATGGGGCAATCACTAGTACATTCCTCTACTTTCTGCATTCTGTATAAACAATGCAATAAGATGTACAAAGATGGCCGTTTTACCACTTCCCATCTGGGGAGCAGGAAGTGATAAAAAGGGAGACATGGCGACAAGGAAAGCATTCATAAGGCTTCTAGCTGCCATGTTAACCGATTGGCACCCCATGATCTAACCGTTTATCATTCACTTACTGTAGATGCAGCGATCCTCACGGCATCTAAGGGGTTAAACAGCAGGGAACGGAGCTGTCTCCACCCCCTGCTGTTAGCGGTGGGTGTCAGCTGCAATTACTAGCCGACTACTAAGTAATTCCACTCTGTAGAACCTTACGGGCACCAGGAGGTACCAGTATTTCCTGTGTTGCTAAGGGGTTAAAATACATACCTGTTCCAACTAACATACAAATTCAAGGTATGAACAAACCTACAGGAACTATCATATTCATAACCCCTGGACTATACACCACATCCACTGTGCTGAATTGGTTGGTTTGCAGTAAAAACCTGAAATACAACTTGCTTTTTCAAGACCCAGTGAAGAACTTGACTAAATCCATGTGAAAATGCATTGTAGTTCTGACCTAACAACATTAAGATGATACCTTGTCCTCTGTGAGAGGGACAGCTTGTTGTTCGTGTTAATCTGCTTTGCTCCATTTAGCTTGCTTGCGTATGTTTCCCACGCACACTTAAGATGGGTCAGGCAGCTGAGGCCTTTTTGCATGAAAGTGCTCTTCTCTTCCAGCTGCAGTTTTAGAAAAGAAAGCAGAAAATGAACAATTGTATGAGGTTACATGTTATGCTGATATGTTCTGCAGCAATGAATTACTAAACTCACATTCACAGTTTTCCAGAGTTCACCTTTCACAAAATCTCTGTTCTACATAAACATTTTGCTCTTAAAGGGGTTTTCTCACCAAGCTGTTTCACAAAGCCAAAGCCAGCTTCAGGCTCACACTTCCTGCTCAGGATATGGGTGGTTCTATAGCAGTGCTTGATATATCAGCTCCGCTATGCCTAGCTGAACCTGTTACAGAGACATGACTGCTGGAGGTTTGTAAGCTGTAGTTCACAAGGCTACAGAGCTGTAAGGGTTAACGCTTGTCAGTAAGTAATGTAAATGAGCTCAGGCCATTCAAGATAAAGAAAAGGAGAGGGAGTGAGTCATCATCCTGACCACTACTGCAGCCTGTAACAGCAGAGAAAGGTAGGAAAGCTTGTCTTCAAAGTAGGAGATATGATCTAAAGCTAACTCTGTAGAAAAGCAAATCCAGAACAGCAATGTATTTGGTAATAGTCTTTATTTACCTTTGCCTACATGTTTAAAGTTAACCAATGAATCAAGAAGCCCCTTAAAGTAGGATCTTATAGTCCTGACACTAGGCTTATTATACTACTAGTAGATATGCTCCGTCCTTAGATGGTCACTGTAATAGAAAATGCATACATTTAAGGACAGAGTCTTTGTTCCAGGACAATGACTGCAATATATATAAATATCCATCTGCTTACACTGCTATATACAGGGCACAGTAGAGTGAGTTTGAATGAGACGACTTCCTTCTTCTTCTCCAACCCCGCTTGTTACCGACCACATCACCCTGTACATTTCTGTACAGCATTTTGAAGTGGGTGCTGACTGTGAGTATAGCAGAAGCTGCTCTCCACTATTCTGGTAAATGGGTGGTGCAGCATTGTTTTCCCTCAAACAATGCTGGTGAGTGCGGACCACAGTGTCCTCCACGTTATGCACAATATGGTGTCAAGTCCCCCTTTTTTGCCCATATATAAATAAGCCTTAGTGTTTCATGTGGTCGTCCAACAACATGTTGGCAGTTTTAAGGTTATAACTGACAGAATACATGCTAAGGCATATATGTTAGATAAAAGGTTAAAGGGGTTTTCTCGCTACAACGATCATATCTGCAATGATGGGGAGTACGCGCCGCAATAAATCGTGTGAACATAGCCTTACAGTGACCAACTAAGGACTGGGCATCTACTAGTAGTATAATAAAAATAAAATAAGCACTTTTGCATTACCTAAATCATTTAGCATAGCATCTATGAGCTAATGTGTGTGTGTCTAGAGTTAAATCAGCAGCCTGAGGTCTGGCCATTCCCCCTATGCTGTGATTGGCTGCCTGATATTTAGTTCAGCCCCGTTGGAACATGCCCCCTGGTCAGGACATGCTACCTGTGCTGTGATTGTCTGCCTGCACTACATGTCTACACAGCACAGGTTTTCTGTCGGATTTAGTATTTTGAATCCACTGAATATCCAACGGTGCACTGTGCTGTGTAGACAGCAATGAAAATGAAAAATCCATGCTAGTGCAGCGGTCCCCAACCTTTTTTCTACCATGAACCGGTTTGATGCACGACAATATTTCCACGGCCCAGCGGGGGGCGTAGTTATTGGGGGCGGGGTTATTAGGGGTGGGGTAGGGAGGGGGTTGGGTGTTTAGAATCACACACAAAAAAAACCCCAATAAAGTGTATACTGGTCTTTGGGGGTTCGTATGGGGTAACCAGTATTTTTTTAAACTGGAGACTGATTGTCAGCTCTGTGGGTCACTATTATATTAAAATGCTGCCCCACAGAGCTGATAATCAGTCTGCAGTAATATTGATCAGCTCTGTGGGTCAGCATTATACATGTATATAATATACATATGTAATCAGCTCTGTTATTATAGCCCCCCAGTAGTGATAGTGATAATAGCTTTCCCCAGTAGTGATAGTGATACATAGCTGCCCCTGTTGTGGTAATAATACAAGCTGCCCCCAGTAGTGGTAATAATACATAGCTGCCCCTGTAGTGATAATGAAACGTAGCTGCCCCAGTAGTGATAGTGATACATAGCTGCCCCTGTAGTGATAATAATACATAGCTGCCCCAGTAGTGATAGTGATACATAGCTGCCCCTGTAGTGATAATGACACATAGCTGCCCCTGTAGTGATAATGACACATAGCTGCCCCTGTAGTGATAATGACACATAGCTGCCCCTGTAGTGATAATGACACATAGCTGCCCCTGTAGTGATAATAATACATAGCTGCCCCTGTAGTGATAATGATACATAGCTGCCCCTGTAGTGATAATGATACATAGCTGCCCCTGTAGTGATAATAATACATAGCTGCCCCTGTAGTGATAATAATACATAGCTGCCCCAGTAGTGATAATGATACATAGCTGCCCCAGTAGTGGGGAATAAACATAGCTGCCCTGTAGTATTAATGATACATAGCTGCCCCAGTAGTGATAGTTTATACATAGCTGCCCCCATTAGTGATAGTGATACTTTGCTGCCCCAGTAGTGATAGTGATACATAGCTGCCCCCAGTAGTGATACATAGCTACCCCTGTAGTGATAATAATACATAGCTGCCCCAGTAGTGATACATAGCTGCCCCCAGTAGTGATAATGATACATAGCTGCCCCTGTAGTGATAATGATACATAGCTGCCCCAGTAGTGGTAATAATACATAGCTGCCCCTGTAGTGATAATGATACATAGCTGCCCCAGTAGTGATAGTGATACATAGCTGCCCCAGTAGTGATACATAGCTGCCCCCAGTAGTGATATATAGCTGCCCCAGTAGTGATAGTGATACATAGATAGCTGCCCCAGTAGTGATAGTGATACATAGCTGCCCCAGTAGTGATACATAGCTGCCCCCAGTAGTGATAAATAGCTGCCCCCAGTAGTGATACATAGCTGCCCCAGTAGTGATACATAGCTGCCCCAGTAGTGATAGATAGCTGCCCCAGTAGTGATAGATAGCTGCCCCCAGTAGTGATACATAGCTGCCCCCAGTAGTGATAGATAGCTGCCCCCAGTAGTGATACATAGCTTCCCCCAGTAGTGATAGTGATACATAGCTGCCCCCAGTAGTGATACATAGCTGGCCCCAGAATTGATACATAGCTGCCCCCAGATGGATAGATAGCTGCCCCAGTGATACATAGCTGCCCCCAGTAGTTATAGATAGCTTTCCCCCAGTAGTGATACATAGCTGCCCCAGTAGTGCTAGATAGCTGCCCCCAGTAGTGATAGCTCCCCCCCGTCGTGATACATCGCTGCCCCCAGTTAGTGATAGATTTGCTGCCCCCAGTAGTTGATAGATAGTTGCCCCAGTAGGCAGCCAGGACAATAAAAAAAAAATGTAGCAGTAGTCACTCACCACCTTTCCCGGAGCCTCGGCCGAGCTCCTCCTCCCAGCAGCCGACATCTGACAGCACCGAGCGGCACGGGGGTGTGACGTCACTGCCCATCATCCCCCCTGCGCCACTCATCGTTGTAGATACGGAGCTCATTGAGCGACGCATCTACAGTGATAGGGAAAGCAGGGACGGTAATGCACCGCCGCTGCTTTCCCTGTAACGATGCAGCCATACGCTCTGTTCTGCTTCTATCCCTGCGCGGCCGGATTACAGCGGCCGCGCAGACCAGATGCCGACCGCTCGGACTAAAGTCACCGGGCCAGGGGCGTCGCTAGGCAGTATCATTCGGGGCAGAAGCCCCGGATGTAAAGCCTTCTGCCCCGAATGATTAGTCTTCTCACTCTCTCTGCTCGCTGCAGTGAGAAGCTCCGCCCACCTCCAGAACTTCACCACTCTCAGGGAGCAGTGAGAGCAGGCCCCCCTCCGCTGCGGTGCTCCCTGCGCAGCCCGCCCCCGGAGCTACAGCACATACAGCAAGGTTAGGTTCCCTGCCTCCTCCTGCCCGGCTCCTGCAGCAGATCGTCGGCCCCATCACTATGGAAACTAAAACGAGCTTCTGGTTTCCTCAAGTCTTCCAGAGCTGCCTAAACAGCCCAGAGCTTCTAAGACCCCAGTGACCCTGCATAAGGTATGTCCTGAGGCAGGATGGAGCGCTATGCTCCCACCTCACATGTCTATGCTCATATACTGGACCTGTGTCACAGAGGTACAGTATATTAGTATATACATACACATAGGGACAGTATATACAAAAATGTAAGACACAGTTAAATATTGGACATGTGTATATACTGTTCCTGTGTGTATATTGCAGTATATATATATCTATATATACACACTACACCACTATATGTATACATATATATACACAGACACATGTACTTCACACAGGGACAGTATATACTCAAATGTAACACCCAGATAAGTATTATACATGTATATACTATCCCTGTGTGAAGTACATGTGTGTGTATATATATAGCGGTGTAGTGTGTATATAAACATATATATATATATATATATATATTGTAATATACACACAGGAACAGTATATACACATGTCCAATATTTACCTGTGTGTTGCATTTTGTGTATATACTGTCCCTGTGCGTAACAGCTGAGTAGGTGTCCATCTGCAGTGAGATAAGTTGATGTATTAAAGTGGTCAAGCAAGTAAAAAGTGAAAAAAACAAACACAAAAAAAACACATATATAAAGCTTTTCCCTTTACAAATGCTTGTCAATGAAAAATTTTAAATAAAGTACACATATTTGGCATCACTGTGTGCGTATAAACCCTGTGCTATAAAACTGATATTTTACCCCCTCCATGAACACTGCTACAAAAATAAAAAATAAAAACATTTTTTGTTCATTCCACAGTGCAAGAAATTGAATAAAAAGCAACCAAAAAGTCCCATGAGCCTCAGAACAGCACCAATGAAAAAAGATATGGCTATTAGAAGAAAAAAAATGGAAAACAGCTGTGTTATTTAGGAGTTAAACTACATCACCACATATAATGGATTTTTCAGACTATAAGAGGCACTTTTGTGCCCCCAAAGTGGGGACGAAAATGAGGGGACAATGCTGTAGGTCGTGGGCTGGTAGGTTGGTGTATGTTGTCTGATAGTCCATCAGTTAGGGTGTCATGAGCAGAGTCTCTGCTGCTGGAAGCTAGCGATGGGTTTTAAATAACCCTTCATGCATATGGATGTCCCTGAACATCTAAATGGCATGAAGGATGTATAAAGCGGGCAGACAGCGACTGTTCCTTACACTCGCCACTAACAAAGGGCCCGTGCCCCGAATGTTTTAGGACCCTAGCAACGCCCCTGCACTGGGCGGCCGGCATCATGTTAGGCCGGGGGCCGCGGACCGGCATGGGATACGCTAAGGCCCGGTGCCGGTCCGCGGACCGGCGGTTGGGGACCCCTGCTGTAGTGTATACAGCATGGATTTTTTACCGACCATGGCTTTTGTGCAAATCTGCGTCAAAAACCACAATCCTGTCGCTGTGCAGCAATTTTGATGGCATTTTAACAATCGCTGTGTGAACTAAGCCTAAGAGGAATGGAAATGCTGAATGGGTACATTTATAGTGCTCCATATATGTGTAGACAAAAGTGCCTGGCTGTCCAGGACATGCCTATATCTTAAGTAGATATGACAAGGGTTGGACCATGAAACGGGAAATAGGATGGAGAATGAGGTGTAACATAAGGACATAACAAGAGACCCATAAACACAGACAGGGGCATCATGAGGGCAGTATTGGCAGTACTCATGATCACATTTTTTTTTTTTATAAAAAAAAGACCCACTGATACAGAGCAGATAGAAACTGGTAATGGCAATTCTTCAGCTGTGTGGGGCCCTGAAGTGACTTACAACAGCCCTGAACACTGACCGAGAAAAAGAAGTCTACACAAGATACAGATGCTGATGATTATAAGATGCAACTACTATAACTATAAAGTTTTCCTGAAACCATTACAACTTTTATGAAGAATGCAAAAAAATCTCAATTTTTTTTAAAAAGAAATTAACAAGAACACCACATATACATTGTATGTAGTATGGAGCCAGGCAAATGTAATTTTTTATTACTCTGCATGTGTAAAATTTACCAAATTTTGTTGTTATGAAGCTGTAGAAGACCCTGCTTCAGATCTTTCCATAAGCCTTGAAGACTCCTAATAGATTTGCTCATAAACATTGTATATAGCTTTGATGTATGCAGTTAGGGCCCATTTACACGGCAATGGACAAATACCGGTCGGTTTATACGACCGGTATTAGTTCTTTTTTAGTGCCGTCCCCACGGCCGGCGGGGGGGAGGCGGCTTTTCTCCGCGATGAGCAGAGAAAAGCCCTCCCCCCTCCCATTGACATGCTCATATTCTGTCCAAAAACCGGACGGAAGAATGTGCATGTATAATGTTTTTCGGGCAGCCAGCGGTTTGAAAAACCGCCGGGCGGAAAACCCGTGCAGTGGGGACTGCTGCACGGGTTTTCCATAGAAACCCATTGAGTTCGTTTGCGGCCGGTTTTTCTGATAGTTTGCAAAACCGCAAACCATCTGAAAAATCGGACGCAAATCCTTGCCGTGGAGACATGCCCTTAGTGTGTTATATGTTTCCTGCAGTAGGCCATGTAACTGCAATACTTACCAGTGCTCACAGCTCACTTACTACATATACCTGGTGAACTTTATCTATTAGTTCATCCCCCGGAGAGTACAATGCTAAAATGGTAAAAATGTCATAACTACAAGTCTGCTGCTCTGTTCTTCTAGAAAATGACAATAGGCAGCAGTATCTAGCTTTTCTAGAATTTTTAACATTGCCTTCTTTGCAGCAAAATGCATCAGTTATGCTATAATCTTACACTAGGACCATCTAGAAGAAATTCTCCAACATATAATGTCACTTACGTATGTGACTTGCTGCCCAGACAAAGTGATTTGGTGTAAGTTGGTCAGTAGCATATCAACTCCTTGCTTTAGATAATTAAGCTATAAGAGACAAAAAAATCTGTATCAATGGATAAAACTTGTATATCTCATTTAATCTTTAAGGCTACAGTTTTAAGAAGCAGTCCAGGCATTCCCTGGGTTACAAACAGGATCAGAATTGTAGGTTTGTTTTACCACAGAGTAAAAACTCCTGCACCGAAGCATGTGAATGCGCCCACAGAAGTCAATGGAGAGGATGGCTGCAAGCACCACCTTCCTCATTCACACGCATAGTCGGCTTGCTGCGAGCTGCCATTGTAGGATTTTTTTTGTGGTAACTCCATGTAACTCCAGCTAAAACATTTTAAAATTAGTTTTGGACAGTACAGGGAAGGGTTTTCACCCCTTTCACATGTTTTTGTGCTGTCTGTGACCCTATATAGAAGATTTTTACCTAACTTTCTGGTTCTCATGTGCTGCTGTGGCTTGCTGACACTTGTAGTTCTACAGTCACTCGCTGCTGTGGAATATGGAACTACAAGTGCCAGCATGCCACAGCACCACATGTTAACCACTTAAGACGAACGCCTGAAACGTAGTTAATGACCAGAACATTTTTTTTAGTTTTTACCTCCTCGTGTTTCAACAGTTGTAACTTTATTTTTTCAATGACGCAGTTTTATGAGACCTTGTTTTATTCGAGATGAGTTGTAATTTATGGGGGACTGTGCAGCTGGTCCCGGGCTCTGTCTGGTCACCAAGCATTCTGATCACCCGAAAGAGCAGGGAAACCCTTTGATTGCGCTGCGGTGACGATCCGCGGCAATCAAAAAGTTAAAGCACCGGGGAGCAGAGGTTTCCCCCGCTCCCCGATGCTCGCAGGAGCTGCGCTAGGATCAGGGCTGTGTAGTACAGCCCCGACCTTAGCGCTGTTGCGGCGCCGGGCACCGCAAACTCCGATGTCTGCAGCGACACCAAAAGACGTTGCTGTAGATGAACGACCTGAAATGCCCAATGTCAAAAGACAGTGGGCGGTCGTTAAGGAGTTAAACATACGCACTAATCAGTACCTATACAATTATTATTCTACATACAGCAAGAGCCAGCACAGCACAAGTATTGCTGGGATCTGTGGTCCATCTATTCACTGCAGGGGCGTCGCTAGGC
Organism: Phyllomedusa bahiana; assembly: GCA_025379985.1. Lineage (NCBI taxonomy): Eukaryota > Metazoa > Chordata > Amphibia > Anura > Hylidae > Phyllomedusa > Phyllomedusa bahiana. The sequence continues at coordinate 5,339 of JAODAL010070333.1, read as the reverse complement.
AGATTCATTCGGGGCACGAGCCCCGAATAAATCTGCCTGTGCCCCGAATGTCTGTGGCTCCAGGCCGCTGCCGTGGGCCCGGAGCCATCCTTATTGCGGGCGGCGCCCGCCGATCTCTGACTGCACCGCCGTATGTACAGCGCTTGGTAAGCACACTACATAAACCTCAGCGTCGCAGGGGGCATGACGCATCGTTTTCATCCCCCCCCTGCAACGCTGGGATCCTCTAAGCAGCTCTGCCGGCCGAGGAGGTCCCGAGCCCCGCGAGACGGCGTAAATAGCGTGATGACATCACGCTGCTTACACCGTTCTCAAGCTGCAGGACTTGGACGCGCGGACCGTGCTGAGGTAAGTAGGTTTTTTTTATTTTATTTTTATTAGGTAAGGGTGGCATATTACTGGCTACAGGGGGCATAGTATGTGGCTATGGGGGCATATCACTGGCTACAGAGGGGCATATCACTGGCTACAGATGGGCATATCACTGGCTACAGGGGGCATATCACTGGTTAAGGGGGCATAGTATGTGGCTATGGGGGCATATTACTGGCTACAGAGGGGCATATCACTGGCTACAGGGGGGCATATCACTGGCTACAGGGGGCATATCACTGGCTACAGAGGGGCATATCACTGGCTACAGAGGGCATATCACTGGCTACAGGGGGCATATCACTGGCTACAGAGGGGCATATCACTGGATACAGAGGGGCATATCACTGGCTACAGGGGGCATAGTATGTGGCTATGGGGGCATATTACTGGCTACAGACGGGCATATCACTGGCTACAGGGGGGCATATCACTGGCTACAGGGGGCATATCACTGGCTACAGAGGGGCATATCACTGGCTACAGGGGGGCATATCACTGGCTACAGAGGGCATATCACTGGCTACAGGGGGCATATCACTGGCTACAGAGGGGGAGGGGCATATCACTGGCTACAGGGGGGCATATCACTGGCTACAGAGGGGCATATCACTGGCTACAGGGGGCATATCACTGGCTACAGGGGGCATATCACTGGCTACAGAGGGGCATAGTATGTGGCTATGGGGGCATATCACTGGCTACAGGGGGCATATCACTGGCTACAGGGGGGCATATCACTGGCTACAGAGGGGCATATCACTGGCTACAGGGGGGGCATATCACTGGCTACAGGGGGCATATCACTGGCTACCGGGGGGCATATCACTGGCTACAGAGGGCATATCACTGGCTACAGAGGGGCATATCACTGGCTACAGGGGGGCATATCACTGGCTACAGGGGGCATATCACTGGCTACAGGGGGCATAGTATGTGGCTATGGGGGCATATCACTGGCTACAGAGGGGCATATCACTGGCTACAGGGGGCATATCACTGGCTACAGGGGGCATATCACTGGCTACAGAGGGGCATATCACTGGCTACAGAGGGGCATATCACTGGCTACAGGGGGGCATATCACTGGCTATAGGGGGCATATCACTGGCTACAGAGGGGCATATCACTGGCTACAGAGGGGCATATCACTGGCCACAGGGGTCATATCACTGGCCACAGGGGGCATATCACTGACTACGGCGGGGCATAGCATGTGGCTATGGGGGCATATTACTGGCTACAGATGGGCATATCACTGGCTACAGGGGGGCATATCACTGGCTACAGAGGGGCATATCACGGGCTACAGAGGGGCATATCACTGGCTACATGGGGCATATCACTGGCTACAGAGGGGCATATCACTGGCTACAGAGGGGCATTTCACTTGCTACAGGGGGCATAGTATGTGGCTATGGGGCCATATTACTGGCTACAGACGGGCATATCACTGGCTATAGGGGGGCATATCACTGGCTACAGGGGGCATATCACTGGCTACAGAGGGGCATATCACTGGCTATAGAGCGGCATATCACTGGCTACAGAGGGGCATATCACTGGCTACAGGGGGCATATCACTGGCTACAGAGGGGCATATCACTGGCTACAGAGGGGCATATCTCTGGCTACAGGGGGGCATATCACTGGCTACAGAGGGGCATATCACTGGCCACAGGGGGCATATCACTGGCTTCAGAGGGGCATTTCACTGGCTACAGAGGGGCATAGCATGTGGCTATGGGGGCATATTACTGGCTACCGGGGGCATATCACTGGCTACAGGGGGGAATATCACTGGATACAGAGGGGCATATCACTGGCTACAGGGGGGCATATCACTGGCTACAGGGGGGCATATTATGTGGCTATGGGGGCATATTATGTGGCTAAGGGGGCATATTTCTGGCTAAGAGGGCATATTACTGGCTAAAGAGGGCATATTACTGGCTAAGGGGGGCATATTACCTGCAAGGGGCATATTACCTGGCTAAGGGGGCATATTACTGGCTAAGGGGGGCAGTAACCTGGCCACAGGGGGCTAATAACCTGACTACAAGGAGCATGTTACTGGCTACAGGGGGCATATTACTGCCTAAAGGGGGCAGTAACCTAGTTACAGAGGGCAGTAACCTGGCTAGAGGGGCTAATAACCTGGCTAGAGGGGGCAACAACCTGGCTACAGTGGGCTACTACCTGGCTATATGGGGCAAATTTTTACCTACAAGGGGGTAATTATTATGCTGATAAAATGAGGAGTCTAAGATGTTTGTTTTGTAAATTTTTCAGTGAAGAGTTGTGGACGGTAGAAGTCATCATGGCGTCTGGGACAAATGGAGAAGAAGAAGGGAAATAGAACAACTCTTCAGAGACATCTCCTGTAAGTCACTGAATGTAACTGCAGTGTAATCATTTATATTTCTCCTGAGCCTACATACAAAAGTTTTTCTCTTTAAAAATACATCCGCAGTTCACAATGAGACGCAAAAAATACAGTGTGAACCCAGCCCTACTCGGATGTTTTGGGACCCTAGCAACGCCCCTGATTTACTGACATGCTATTCTAATGATTCTCTTATTTCCAGCCTATCTATAGCCTTTATACATGTTAGGTGCATTATTAATGCGCCTAAGTTCCGTAATTCGCCTGTGTGTTAGGCGCAGCACGATGAACATTAGACTCCAATTATAATCGCACAAAAATCACTTTCATACATTCAGGCGCATTATACACTGAAATCGAGACGGGATAATTCACTCCGAAGCGCCTTCCTTCATACATGTCTCCCCAAGTGTTTGTTGACCCATATGCATTGATATAGATCAGGGGTCCTCAAACTACGGCCCGCGGGCCGCATGCGGCCTGCCAAGGATTTTTATCCGGCCCGCCGCTGCCACCTGCTGCACCGGCGGTGGCAGCGGCAGAGCCGCAGTCCTGGTACTGTGCGCTCTGGCCCCTGCTGTCACGCTGCCTCACATCACAGGTAATATGAAAGCCATAGCGAGCCACGCGACAGCAGGGACCAGCTTCGGGGGGCGGACACTCTGCAGCGCAAGGGAGGTGCCTGAGGGCGCACACTTACAATATATGGGAGGTGTCTGTGAGTGGCAGAGGGCGGACACTGTGCAATGTATACGCAAAATTTTCCACCCTCTGCCACTCACAGACACCTCCATATATTGTAAGTGTGCGCCCTCAGGCACCTCCCGTCAGCTGCACAGTGTCCCCCACCCACAGTCGTCCGCGGCGATCCCGCTACCCGCCGCCGATCGTTAGGGTCCTAAGTCAATACCGATGGTACCGGCTTAGGACCTTAGCGATCGGTGATGGCAGCGGCGCCGGGACCAACTGTATGTGCGTCCGCCGGACGCACATACAGATGCTTCTGCGGAGAGCAGGGGCTCTCCGCTCCTGCAGAGTACTCTGGTGAGGTGCAGGAAGGAGGCGCTTCACCAGAGTCCACAGCACGGGCGGCGTCGGCGTCATCACGCTGCGGCGCGGCCTGGTGACGTCACGCCGCCCGAAGAAGAAGCCCGGGAGCAGTGACAGCGGCGGGGAGCCAGGTAAGTGAGTGATGTCAGTTTTTTAGTTTTAATTATCTCCACACCTGCTGAGGGCCCTAATTCTACCTGCACCTGCTGGGGGCGTAATTCTACCTCCACCTGCTGGGGGCCTAATTCTACCTCCAGACCGGCTGGGGGCCTAATTCTACCTACAGACCTGCTGGGGGGCCTAATTCTACCTACAGCTGCTGGGGGGCCTAATTCTACCTGCACCTGCTGGGAGCCCTAATTCTACCTACGTCTGCTGGGGGGCCTAAATTCACCTATACCTGCTGGGCCACCTAAATCTACCTATACCTACTGGGCCAATAATAAATTGGGTATCACTGTAATTATATCGACCCACGAAGTAAAACTTTTTTTTAAAACTATATTCCGGCCCTCCAATGGTCTGAGGGACCATGAACTGGCCCCCGGTCTAAAAAGTTTGAGGACCCCTGATATAGATAAATGAATGCTTCTACCCATTACTCATAGAGTACTTAGATTACATGGATGGATGGATAGAGCGATAAATAGAAAGATAGGCAGATAAACAGATAAGCAGATAACCATGATAGGCAAAGAAATCCCTTTACCTCTGTTTCTGTATCTGTCAAGATATCCCTTTCACTCTTCACCTCAAAAGCACAGTCACATATAGCATAAAAGGGATCAGGTAGCTCTAATTTTGGATTTGAGTTAGACTGAAAAAGTGCAATAAACAAAAAAATTGTTGGAGTCTCAGTTTGTTTATCAGGATACATAAAGTTCTATTCTAATAGATCAGACTTTTACAGATATAACAATACCAATTTTTGCTTTCTTTTATATGTGTTACACATAGTGGTACTTGAATAGAAAGCTGTTTGTGAAAAAAATCCCAAACTCAAATTTTCTCTTTAAAGCCTAAACCAATGCTTAACCTCCCGCAGCTGAAAAGCTGCCAGAGGTTCTATGTGTAAAGAGGCATCAGGGCTGCTGTCCTGAAGCCACTGTCCTCTGCCGCCGCCCCGCAATGCTCTCCTAGCTTCATAAGAAGAGCAGGAAGACCCCAGAGAGCACTGCTAGACAGGGGGTGGGGCTTAGCGGAGAGCAGCGCCAGGAGGTCAGCAGCAGGACAGGTGAGTGCAGTACATTGGTGTGTGGGGAGGGGGCTGGCTGAGTATGTGTGAGGGGAGGGGTGTGTGTGCAGTGGCTGAGTGTGTGCGGAGGAGGGGTGTGTGTGTGCAGTGGCTGAGTGTGTGTGCGGGGGAGGGGTGGGTGCAGTGGCAGAGTGTGTGTGTTTCAGTACGCGGGGGATGGTTGTGTGTATTTCAGTGTGCGTGTGAGGGGTGTGTGTGTTTGAGTGTGTGAGGGGTGTGTGTGTTTGAGTGTGTGTGTGAGGGGTGTGTGTATTTCTGTGTTGGGGGTGTGATTTA
>JAODAL010070332.1:0-15963 GCA_025379985.1 Phyllomedusa bahiana | reverse complement strand
TTTCTAATCTTCTCCCTATTATGACTTCAGGGCCAGGAGTGGGATTCACGCCCATCACTAGATGTGACCCTGACAAAGCAGCGCACAGTATAATATAGTGAGAATTTTCCGTGCTATTGTGTGGAGGCCGGTCACAGCCAGTTCTAACAAAAATCCTCTGCATCAGACTAAACTTTTCAGTGTGTCAGCCGCCGCAAGCCTGACGGCAATAACGTGAGATGCAGTGGGGAAAAAAAAAGTATTTAGTCAGCCCCCAATTGGCAGTTCTCCCACTTATAAAGATGAGATTTGCCTGTAATGACATCATAGGTCGACCTCAACTAGAGAAACAATGAGGAAAAAAATCCAGAAAATCCTTTGTCTGATTTGGAAAGAATTTATTTGGCAAATTATGGTGGAAAAAAAGTATTTGGTCCAAACAAAAAAGCGAGATTTCTGGTCTCACAGACCTGAAACTTTTTCTGTAAGAGGTCCTCTGTCCTCCATCATTACCTGTAGTAATGGTACTGTTTGAACTTGTTATCAGTATAAAAGAACCTGTCACAACCTCAGTACACTCCAAACTCCATATGGGAAGCCCAAGGAGCTGTGAAGGACACCAAAAACAAAAATTGTACCTGCACAGGCTGGGAAACTGAATCTGAATAGGCAAGCAGTTTGGGTGTGAAGAAATCACTGTGGGAAGCAATATTAGAAATGGAAGACATCCAAGACACGATAATCTCCTCCACTGGGGCTGCAGCAAGATCTACCCGTGGGGTCAAAAATAACAGAACCGGTGAGGCCAAATCCCGACCACAAGGGGGACCTAGTGAATGACTGCAGGAGCTGGGACCAACCGTAACAAAGGCTACATCAGTAACACACTACACGCCGGGGGACTCAGATCCTGCCAGTGCCAGAGTGTCCCTGTTTAAAGGGCCGTACATGCCCGGGCCGTTGAAGTTTGTAGAGAGCATTTGGATGATCCGGAAGAGTTTGGGGAAATTAAAATGGTCAGAGAACCAAAGTAGAACTGTTGGTAGAAAACCCAAACTGTGTGTTTGGAGGGGGAAAAAGGTGAGTTGTCCAAAGAACACCAGACCTACTGTGAACATGGGGGGGGACACAACTTTGGGGCTGTTTCTCTACAAAGGGCCAGGACGACTGATCCTGTTACATGAAAATGAATGGGGCCAGGTTTTGTGAGATTTTGAAGAAACCCCTCCTTCCATCAGCAAGGGCATTGAAGATGAAACGGGGCTGGGTCTTTCAGCAGGACAATGATCCCAGCACAGCCAGGGAAATGAAGGAGGGGCTTATAAGAAGCATTTCAGGTCGGAGTGGCACCCAGTCCCAGATCTAAACCCCCATAAAAAAACCCTTTGGAGGGAGTTTAAAGCCCGTGTTACCAGCGACAGCCCCCAAAAACTACTGCTTAGAGGAAAATGTAAGAGGGAAAGGGATAGATAAATAATTGAAGATAGAAATAGTGATTGATGATAAAGGATATGAAATAAGGGTAAAAGGATTTTGATTGACAGTAATTTTAATAGAAAAAAATGTTTAAAAAGTTATGGATTTTTGATTTTTAAAAAGATAGTTGAGGTGATAGATGTATAAAGTTATACTTAAAGTAGAATTAATTGGACTAATATTTTTAGATTATGGGTATAGATAATAGGTAGATATGAGATAGATAGATAAAATGGGATAGATAAAAGATAGATAGATTGATTTGAATAAGATAAGATAGATGATAGATAATTGGATAGATAGATATGAATTTGATAATAGATAGAGATAGATAATATGGGTAGATTAGATAGATAGATATGAGATAGATAAATAGATAGATTAGATAGATAGAATAGATAATAGATAGATAGTATGAAAATAGATAAAAGATAGATAGATATAGATATGAGATAGATTTTGAGTAGATAGTAGATAGGGGATAGATAGATAGATAATGTGATAGATAGATAGATAGATAGATTAGATAGTAGGATAGATATGAGATAGATAGATAGATAGATAGTAGATAGAGATAGATAGATAGATATGAAATAGATAGATAGATAGATAGATAGATAGATAGATATGATGATAGATAGATAGATAGATAGATATAGATAGATAGTAGAATGGATAGATAGATAGTAGAAGTATATATGAGATAGATAGATAGATATGAGATAGATTTGATAGATAGATAGATAGGATAGATTGATAGTAGATATAGATAGATTAGATAGATAGATAGATAGATAGACGATAGATAGATAGTTGATATGAGATAATAATAGATAGAAGATAGATATGGGATAAGATAGATAGATAATTGGAAGGGTAGGATATGAGTAGATAGATGAGATAGATAGATAGATAGATATGAGATAGATAGATAGATAGATAGATAGATAGATAGATAGATAGATAGAGAATATATAGAGAAAAAAGAAGAGATAAGAGGCGCACAAGTCCGTACCACTTGTCCCCTCCGGGTCCGTCTGAATGGACACAGATCAAGTGTAAAGAAGGGAGATTTAAAACAAGGAGTGGCACGGCATTTTAAACAATATCACAAACAAAACTTTGCAGATCTAAAAATCATTCCCATAGATAAAATAAATATAGAAGATCCTGATAAATTTCAACAATTACAGAAAAGAGAAATATTCTAGATGTACCGCCTCAAGACAATCCATCCTGAGGGTTTGAATGATTTAGTAGAACACATATATTAATGAATAATTTGGAGAAACCATCATAAACAACAGTTCTAGCTATGAATTTATTATAGAGAAAAACAGTGGTAATATCACTTGTATTTTATTTATACATCCACCTAATATTCCTAACAGCCAATATATTCAATATAATAAGACAGGAGTTATATATTGAATAGAATATTACTTTTGGGATATTTATAACATATAAATGTCCCAATGATAGAGGTTTATACTAAGGGCATGTCCCCACGGCACAGGCTTTTTCAGCCGGTTTGCGGTTTTGCAGACCTCCTGAAAAAACGCCCGAAAATTAGCCCAATTGTGCGCTATGGAAAACCCGTGCAGCAGTCCCCACTGCATGGGTTTTCCGTCTGGCGGTTTTCCGGACGGAATCTGTGCAAGCCAAAGTGAAGGGAGAGGGATCATCGCGGAGAAAAGCTGTTCCCCCCGCGGCCGTGGGGACGGGCGCAAACAGGATAAATACCGGCCGGCAAACCGTCCGGTATTTGTCCTGTGCCGTGAGAACGCACCTTAATAGGAATTTGTTTCTACTTCAATGTTTGTTGTAATGATATATAAAAATTCATAATATACATTTAAGATAACACCAAGAAATATAGACACCGCAAGAAATATATTAAATAAATGTTACCAATAATATAGATAGTATGAGGAAATAATAATATATACATAAAAATTATTAATACTTATTCATGAAAACTATTGAGTTTAAATCTATTTTTTGACATGCTTTATACATATATTTTCTTTTTTTTTTTTTTTTTTTTTTTATATTTTTTTTTTTGTTTTTTATGTGTTTTTTTATTGAGATTGTTGTCAGGAAGATTGACGGACATTTTTTGAATCATTTGGAATACAGTAGGTGGGTTACCTCATTCTTTAGCCCTATTTTAAAAGATAAATTATTGCTACCGTAACGCTTTGTAAGATCAAATAGTAACATTTGATGTGCAATCATTGACATTTTTTTTTATATACAATGTTTCTAATGGTTATTATAAACATATAAACAGAAAAAGATACAAGTAGAGATAAGGTTTCGTTTTACTGCTATATAAAACCAAGTTTCTGCATAACTATGTAAAATGCATTACCGATACAATGTAAGGAGTGGTAAAGCTTTGCAGACAGTTCGTATCTCCAATGATCTAGCTAGAATACTGGAGGAAAGAGCGTCCGGGGCTAAGTGATTGACAACTAGAAGATCCAATTATTTTATACTTACCATTATAAATGCCGTCAGTTGAAAAGTCACGTACCCCTTTTGAAAACGCTAAATTGTAGGCCGAACGCGTTAGTTCTGCGTGTTGTTTTATATTAGTGGTGATGTAAGCTATCCCCACGTTTTATATAATAAACAAAACACTTTTATAATACATCGGTGTTATATTCAGAAGCGATTAATCTCGTAGGCGTCACGGTTCCATTTTTATACATGTAGATATGGGGGATAGAATTGATAGATGATATGGGACAGATAGATAGATAGATATGGGATAGATAGATTTTATAGGGGTAGATAGGGTAGATAGATAGATAGATAGATAGATAAAAATATGGAAGATAGATAGATATGGGATAATAGATAATAGAAGAGATAGATAGATAGTTTTGGGATAGATAGTAGAGAAGATATGGGTAGATAGATGATAGATAGAGGGAAGAGATAGATAGATAGATAGAAGAAGATAGATAGATAGAAGATAGATAGAAGATAGATATAGTTAGAGATGATTGGGATAGTAAAAGGGGTAGATAGATAGATTAATAGGTAGATAATGATAGATAGATATGAGAGAGATGATTGTAGATAGATTAGATAGTAGAGATAGATATGGGATAGATAGTAGATAATGATAGATAGGGGATGATAAAAGAAAAAGAGTAGATAGATAGATAGTATAGATGGGGATAGATATTATGAGGATAGTTTATGGGATAGATAGATAGATAGATAGATAGATAGATAGATAGATAGATAGATAGATAGAAATGTACTCAATAGCTGGTGCAATACAAGGAGAAATCAGATAGAAAATAACTTTTATATGCATGGTGTTGTGAAGTCGCCTCACTACTGTTGATGACATTTAGTTAACTTCTCTGCTGATCTGCAAATATTACATTGGAATCAGGCCAGAAGTCACTGAACAACTAGAAGGGGGGCACATATCTTTTTAGAGCATTTTCCATAATTAACAAAAAAAGAAAAAAAAATATGTTTAGGTGAACGTATTGATGAACAGCGCCCCCTAGTGCTCCATCTGTATGAAAACCTACAGTGTAATAATAATAAAGATAGAGGACTACAATAACATCGCAGGGATGAAGCTCCTTCCTGGTCACATGACTCCCATAGCCGCAGCGTCCATGTGATCCCTACAGGCTCCGGGCCTCACGTCTCTGACGTTGCTTCTAACAACAAAATCTGATATTATAGACGTGGTTTTTGTCTCTTGATTTGGATTTTTTAATTTGAAGTAGTTTCTGGCTTTGAAAAGTTTTTCAAATCTTAAGTATTTTTTCTCTCACTTTTATTATTATTATTATTATTTATTATTATTTTTTGCAGCTTTTTTTAAAATTAATTCCCTTAGATTGTCAGCTCTGAGGTTCACAGTTCCTTCTCATTAACCTTTTAGCACCGCATGAATTTTTGTTTGGTTTTTTTTTTTTAATTTTGGTTTTTTTTTCCCCCATCTTCCAAGGCCAAACTTTTTCATTTTTCCATCCACACAGACATATCAGGGCTTGTTTTTTGCGGGATAAGATGCACTTTTTCATGGGGTCATTCAACGCACCATAGAATATACTGGAGAACCCCCCCAAAAAAAATATTTTTTTTTTTTTCTAAATTCAAAACGGATTTTTTTGGGGAAAAGGATTAAATTGAAACAGTATTAAATTCGGTGGGGTAGACAGAAAATCCCACAAAACTATTATAAACCGGGACCCCAAAATGATCTTTAAAAGGGTCAAAAAAACGAAAAAGGGCTTAACGACAGGTGTGTCTTGGCAAGAAAAAAAGTTTAGCTTTTCCCGCCTCCCAAATTTGAATACGGGTGGGAAAGGGGGTATGATAATTTTATGCAAGGAAAAATTCAGAAGGGTGATGACCTATCCACTCAAAGGACTTACGCAAACATCCCCACAAAGTTGCAATCCTTTTTTCAAAACAAAAAAAAAGAAAAATAAAAAAAAGGGTTTTCCGGTTTAGACCCCCCCCCCACTCCCAAAAAGAGTGCCCATCCAAACCCGGGGGTTACATGGTGGCGGGTTAGCCGCGGTACGGTACTGAAACCGTGCGGCAAAAAGGCCCCCCCCCCAAACCCCCCCTCCCCAAGTTCACCAGTTTTGGCCCGGGGCCAGGAAAAAAGGGGGGAGGTGAGTCCGAGAGAGGCCGTTGGCAGGGGGGTATCAAAAAAAAAACAGGGCAGCCGGTAGTTTTTTTTTCCCTTAACCCCCCTAATAACATTTGGGTAAGGGCCCAAAAACCGCCCCCAGGGAAAGGGTTGAAGTTTCAGGACAAACTCCACCGGGTATGCAGTTTAAAATTCCCACCCCTTTTCTTGGGAACGCAGCAGGTGTGGTGACCGCAGGGTAAATGGGGTGGGAAAGGGGAGCTGGAACCCCGTCCCCCCGTGTGGGTTAATTTATAGTTTTAATTTCCTGGGCTTTAATAGAAATGGAAAGATTTTATGGGCCCGAAAGAAGGGCCTCTTCCCCCTCCTGGCCCAGAGCGCCCTACCCCCAAATTTCGTCTCCCAGGTTTTTTGGAAGGGGGAAATTTGTTCACGTCTACGGAGAGCAGAAACCGTTATTCTTGGAGGTGCGCTTCCCAAAGGACCCCAAAAGAACCCGATTCAAATATTGAACATGGCCTATGCAGCTAAAGAAAAGTTTGTTAGCGAATAAAGGCTGTGTAATTGGTTATTTTTAAATAAAATTGAGGTAAACCGCACCACCTAACAAATCTTGTGAGTTTTTTTTTCAGGGGTCCGGGGGAGTCGTCCAAATTCGCCGCTGATGCCTACCCCCCTGAGGCCACGATAAGGAAAAAAAAAATTTCTCGGGAACTCAAAATTATATTTTTTTTGGTGTGAACGGACCCCCGGTTGAGTAAAGACAATTTAGGGGGGAATCCCGCTCCTGGGTTTGAGGTGCGGGTACTAGTGGGCTTATGTAGAGCCTTCTCGGTGTCAGCCACGGAAGGCTCCGTGGGCCCCCCCTATATCACTTTTCTAATTAAAACCCAGAATTTAAAGTGAGCATTGGGGAAAGAGTCCGGGTGCGCACCATGCCCGGGGCCGATAGTATAAGTAAAGATCAGGGCGCAAAGCCACCTTCTGCCTTAGGTCTGGTAAGAATAGAGTGCGCCAGCCTGGGGTGTCTCCGTGCCCACACGAAATTCGAGACTAGCTTGCGTAGGGCCTTAAAGAAAGTCTTTGGGAGCAGAATGGGCACAGTTTGAAACAAGTAAAGGAGGCGAGGGAGGACATTCATTTTAATTATATTTAAATACGCTCCAATCCAAGAGAAATCTTCTTTCCCATTTCAATAAGTCGCGGCTAATATTATTAAGTAGTGGAGAGAAGTTAAGTTCAAAAGTATTTTCGGGGTTGGCTGGAATTTGAACACCCAAGTAGGTGAAAGAGGTAGTGGCCGATGTAAATGGAAAAGCAGATTTCAATTGTCGGAGGATGGAGTCAGGAAAGTGTAGGCTGAGTGCTACTCTTTTTGACACGTTCACCTTAGGGGTTTTTAAAAGGGAAAGCCAAATTCTGCAGCGCTTAAGTACAATGGGAGTGATTCTAAAGGTGTGAGAGAAATAGGAGCAGATCGTCAGCAAATGCCGAGCATTTTATTTGTTGGTTGGCAATCTGAATGCCGCAAATAGCACGCTCTGATCTTACAGCTTGCATCAGGTGTTCCATGGTTAGGATATACAGCAAGGGAGACAGGGGGCATCCCTGCCTGGTACCATTGCTTATTGTAAACGGTTGTGATAGGGACCCGTTTATACGAATTTGTCCCTGAGGGGTTTGGGTAGAGTGCAAAGACCCTACTATCATTGCCGGACCCAGACCCATCCTTTCCCAAAACACCCCCGCATAAAGGACCAGTTCAGGCGATCAAAAGCCTTTTCGCATCTAAAGAAAGGAAGACAAAATGGTGTTTTGAGACTCTAATATAATGGATGAGAGAAAATGTCTTTAAGGTGTTGTTCTCGCCTCCTGGAGGGCACAAACCGACTTGATCAAGGTGGTTTAAGCGAGCTCAGCAGTGGGCTAAGTCGCGTGGCGTCAGTTTGGCAAAAAGTTGGCATCCACATTAATGAGAGAAATCGGGCGATAATTTGACATTAAGGTCGGATCCTTCCTCTTTAGGGATCACAGCAAGAATGCCTCAAAAAGGCCCGGTCGAACTGAGAGTTGAGGAAGCCGTATTAAATGCCTTAAGTAGGGGGGTGGACAGAGATTCTTTTTAGAGTTTGTAGAAGTGTCCCCGTAGATACCCATCAGGGCCCGGGACTCTTCCCAGACGGTAGAGCAGAGATAGCTCTAAGAAGTTCCTCAGCTGAGAAAGGCTCCTCCAGAGAGGCGAGAACCTGGGGGTCAAGTTGGGGAAGGGCTGTACGTGAGAGATACTCCTGAAGAGAGCTATGATAAGGTCTCGGGTCCGGAAGGGTCTCAGGAGATGGAAGATAATATAAGTCCTCGTAATTTTTGAAGACTTTCAGGATGTCCTCCGTTATATGGACTAATTGGCCGTTCGGGTTTTTAACAGATGGAATATATAGGGAAGCTCTCCTCTCGCGAAGTGTCCGGGCTAGAAACCGTCCTGGCTTATTGCTCCATACATAAATGAGCCTGCACCAGGATTGCGTATCTCTGATGTTGTTGGCCATCAGCGAAAATCTCATGCGGACTTGCGTAAGTTCTCGATATCTGCTCCGAGCCAGAAGCTTTAGGTTGAATTCCCAAGAGATGCAGTCGCGAGAGAAGGGCCTGCAACTTGTGTGACTTCTCTCTCTTCAGTCTGGCGCCATGTTTTATAAGCACGCCTCTTGGAACGCGTTTAAGAGTCTCCCACTGGGTTTGTGGAGAGGTGGGATCTTCGGCGTGTGCAGTGCAGAACAATTCAACAGTATTGTTGAGCTCTGAGAGACAAAGGGAGTCGGACAGAAGAGATTCGTTTAGCTTCCAGGAAAAAGCCGGCTTGCTACTATTGGGAAGGCGAAGATCACAATGTATCGGTGCATGGTCTGAGTGCCGAATGTTCCCAATCGTGGCACTACAGACCAAAGGCAGAAGAGAGTGCTGAGGAAGGATATAGACAATACGACTATAGGAGCCGTGGGGGAATGAAAAAAAAGTGTAATCTCGATCCTCTGGGTGTAGTACTCTCCGCACATCTACAAGTTGCATCTCATGAAGCATTTTTCGGATCCCGTTAATTGAAAACAGAGGGACTGCGGAAACGGCCCAATTGAGGTATCTTGCAAGGGGTTTAACGTGAGGTTAAAATCACCCCAAAGGGTGATCTTGCCTGAGCAAAGCTTGTAAGGGTATCTTAAAATTTTGAAAAAAAGGAAAGTTGTCCGGTGGTGGGAGCATATATGTTAGCAATCGTGAACTTGTGCCCTTGAATGCTGCATTTAATGAACAGGGCCCTAGCGTCGTCATCAGGGAGAGCCTCAAGGATCTGGACCAGCAAGGATCTGTGGGAGAAAATAGCGACCCCTTTTGTCTTGGCCACGGAGTTGCTGCTACGGTACCAGGCAGGGAAGTATCTATTTCGAAAGGGTTGGATATGGGCGTTCAAAAGGTGGGTCTATTGGATGCAGACAATATTTAGGGCCCCTGCTTATGAAGGTTATCAAGAATTTGAGAGCGCTTCTCGGGCACATTAAATCCCTTCACATTGAGGGAGGTCACTCGCATGTTAGCCATAAGGAGGCAACGTGGGTAGATCAGAAGAAGAGAAGCCAGGGGACGGGCGGAGACCAACCGGAGAAGGTTGTTGCAAATAAACCATAACCTTAACAGTAAATGTAATTTAAAAAAAGGCCTATAAAGATCAGGCCAAGCACCAAAAAACATTCAGAATGAAAGTAGACCTTCAAAAGCCACAACAGAGCATAGAGAAGCCATTCTATCTTGGGGGTGGACAAAGATGTTGTCAGAGGACAGCATTGGGAAAAGTGAAGAGCAAAGAGTATCATGTACGGAGACGTCTCAGGGCAATAAAGAAAAAGGAGATCTCCACCCGGCAGCAGGCGCGACGGTCGAGCCCTATCAGTGCAGCAAGACCAGGGCGCCAACCGCGGGCAGAGTAAAGAAAAGAGAAGCCAGAAACCACAGCTCATCATATAATATAATGCGATACCCCACTATGGTGGGGGTCTATAAGAACCTTGCATGACCATGGACAGTTTAAGCCTTCTAATAATAATAAAGGGAGAAAAATAAAAATAAATAAAGAAAAAAAAAGGGGGGGACACCAGGTGTGAGAGGGAGGGGGGATGAGAGGGGGGGAAGGGAGGAAGAGGAAAGGGGGGGGGAGGTGTGAGAGGGAGGAAGGGAGGGGAGTAGAGGGGGGGAGGGAGGAGGAAGGGGGACAGAAGGCAGATGCAAAAGATGGGACACAAGATTCTCAACAGCAGAAAGAGAGAAAAGGCACAGGGCAAATATATCAGACAATCAAGTTTGAAAACCCATCTCAAGGAACTACAGTCCCGGGTAGCGGTGTGGAGTCTCTTGGGAGGGAGGCTCCAGCTACCGGATGTCGTCGGAGGTTGGGCTTAGGAGCGCAGACGAGGGATTTACTGCAGAGTTGAGAGGTTCCCCACGAGGAATGGGGTCCAACCCCATGCTGCCTGAGAAACTGGAAGAGCCACGTCAGGGAGATCCAAGGAAGCAAGAAACCCCGGGGGGCCCCCGCTGGGGATCAAAAGGGAAACAAAAAGGTTTCTTTGTGGCGAACTTGGACAGAAAAAGGGAACCCCCATCTGTACGGGATTCCCTTGCTTTAAGAAGAGCTAAGAGTGGTTTTTCCCCCGAGCGCCCTTTGGGAAAATTTTCTCCTAGAAAGGCCTGGGGGAAAAGGCTCCGTGTGTTCCTTTAAAGTTCACGGGTTTTCATTTATGCGCGCTTTCCTCATTATTTCCCCCTTAACCCTAAAGTGGTGGATACGGAAACGATGTTCTCTGGGGGGCGTGACTTTCCCGGCTTGGGGGGTCGGGGGCGACCCATGAGCCGATTTTTAAAGGCGATTCAGTTTCCTCTGGCCTGCCCCCGGATGTAAATTTAAACATTCCCTTTGTTAGGGTGGGGGAACAAGTCAGCCGTCTTAACTGTTTTTTTTTTGGGGGAAACCCCGCACTCTGATTTTGTTTCTTTATTTCGGTTTTCCCAAATCGTCCTTTTGATTGACGAGGTGCGCCCATCGGTAAAGTTGGGGGCGTCAATAGCCCGATTGCCCGAGTTTAGGGTGCAAAAATCCCTTAGGGTTTTGGGTCCCCCAAAATTTTTGGACCTCCATTGAAGAAACAGCGAGTCAGACTGAACAGGTGCCCGATTTCGCTTCAAAGGTTTTTTGGGGGTATAGGCCCGTTGTTTCTGTCAGATTTGGGGGGAAGCTGCGATTTAAAAATGCCCCAGCCTTTGGGGGGGCTGCCAGGGTATGTATCGCTTCCTAGGAGAGGGGGGGGCTTGTTTAAAGTTAGGGGGGTGGAGAGCTGGCACGGAAAAAACTTTGCGGAGTTTCGCTCAGGGTCGGGAGGGCTGGCCATTGGGGTTTTTTCCCCTGATGTGGAGTTAGGATGGAGTCCCGAGGGGGCTTGTGGAAATTTCGGTTTCTGAAGGCCCGGGGGCCCCCAGGGGGGAGAAAAATAGCTCCCCGGGGTATGGGAGGCGGTTTGCCCAAAATCACTGCTGCAAAGTCACTGGGGGGCTCCCCGAGGTATCTGCCCGGGAAAAAAAAGGGCCCCATCCCCAAATTTTTGGAAGGGAAAAGGGGTTTGCCGGGACGCTTTTTGGGGGTTCCCTAAAAAGGCCGGGGACTCGTTTTTTTTTGAAATTTCATTTTGGGTTTTAACCCCTCTTAAAAAAGTTGGTAAAAAGGCTCTGGGGGTCCCCTCGGTTCCGCCTTGGGGGGGTTTTTTCTGGCCTCCCCGGGTGAATTGAAAATCCTTCTTTGGGGGGTAAAAAGTGCCTCTTAATGTTTTTTTTCCCCCCCCCCCTTTTTTTTATTTCGGTTTTTAAAGTTTTTTGGTTTGGGAAGGCCCCTTGGTTTGTTTTCTCAAACCAATTAAATTTCAAATCCCTTTTTTTTTAAAATTTTTCCCAAAAAAATCCATAACTAACTCAATTCCCTTAAATTTTTTTAAACCTTTTTTTCATTTTAATCCTTTTTTTTCCCCACCTTTTTCCATTTATCCTTCCCCAAAACTTTAAAACTTAAATTTAACTCCAAAAACCCAAAATTTTACCAAAACCCCCCCCCCCAAAAACCCCCCCCCCCCCCCCGGGGCTTTTTTTAAACCCCCCCCCCCCCCCCCCCCCCCCCCGGGGGGGGGGGCCCCCCCCCCCCCCCCCCCCCCGGGCGGGGGCCCCCCCCCCCCCCCCCCCCCCCCAGGGGGGGGGGGCCCCAGACCCGGGGGGGGGCCCCCCTTTGGGCTGTGACTTGGAGGGGTGAAGAAACCCTCATGGGGGTACTCCTGGATGGCGGAGGTGCGGCCGTTTGGAAAGCTCACATTTAGGTGGGGCAGTGTGTGGCAAAGAGGTGGTATGGCCCTGTCCTCGTCCAGGCCCGGCCTCTGCTGCCCAATTGGTGGTGGGTGAGTGGGAAGTACGGAGAGCCCCTGGGGGGAATCGCGGGGCAGAGAGGGCCGCCCCCTCTTGGCAGAGTCAGGGGATGTCTGCCCCTCAGGGGTGGTAAGATGCTGGGTAGCGGTGGAGATGGCATCAGACGGCACCACACAGCCAGAGGACTGTGGTGTGCACCCACCTCGGTCCGCAGCGTTAGTGTCCCTGGATCGTTCAGTCCCGGGCTCCAGGGGCTGCAGGGCTTCCCGTCCCCCCTCCTCTGTGGGTGGGGCCGAGGGCGTCACACTCCCGCCGCAGCGGGGGGGTGGGGTCCGTGCTGCAGATCCCCCGGGGGCCAGTTCTGGCAGGGAGAGCTGGGGGATAGAGATGGAAGTTGGTCCGTTCCCGATCGCCGCGTTTCAGGTGCGCGCTTTCCATTGCGGCGCCGAGAGGAAGGCGGGCAAGATGGCGTCTCCGCATCCGGAGCGCGGGAATCCAGTGGGTCCTCAGGGAGAGGTGCAAAATAGTTGGAGATGGGGAAATCTCCTGCCGGAACCTCTTTAGAGGCTTTAGCAGCCTTTTTTGCTCGTTTGCTGCCCATTTTAAGAGTTGGAAGAGGCTTGAAAGTGGGCCCGGAGGGCCCTCCACAACGTCTGTACTCCCAATAGGACACGCCCCCCCCCCCCAAAAACCCAAAAAAAAATTTTTTTTTATGTGGGTTGGAGTATGAAAAATAATTCAATAGCGCCATTTTTGCAGGTGGGGTGGAGAGGGGGTGTTAATTTTTAGCACGTTCCCTTTTCGGTATAAATGATGTGTTATCAGCTTTCTGCTGGTTGCTACAATTCAGCGAAACAAAATGGGTTTTCATTATGTTTTAGTACTTAAAAACTTTTTCTATCTTTTAACTTTGCGCCGCAGCGCCATTTTCTTTGACCAATAATATTTTGGTTTTTCTATGAAACTGAGTAAAAGCTTGTTTTTTGCGGGCGGAGGTGTACTTCATATAATGTGCTAGGAACACCCCCCTCTCCCCCCTCCTTCAGAAAAAAAAATAAAAATAAATAAATATTTTTGAAACAAATTGCAATTGTGTCATTTTTGCTGTGGTCTCATTTTCAAGGCGTTCACTCTTGGTTATAAATGATGTGTGATCCGTTTTCTGCAGGTCAGGACAATTCCATTGATACCAAATATGTAGGGTTTTCGTTCTGTTTTACTTCTCAACATTATTTTTTGGATTTTCCCTGCGGCGCCATTTTCTGTGATTAATAACTTTTCTGTGTTTTTTCCTCTCTATGGACCTGAGTCAGGGCTTGTTTTTTGCGGGCTGAGGTGTAATTTTTATTTTTACCATTTTGTTATGGATGATAATCACTTGATCACTTTAAATTAGAATTTTTTGGGGACACAAAATGAGCCAAAACGTCCCAAAAAGAAGTTTTGATTTCTTTGGTGTTTACCATATGGGATAAATTATGTTATATTTCGATAGTTTTAACTTTTATGGACGCGGTAACACTAATTATGTGTAACTTTTTTATTATAATTATTTTATTTTCTTAAATGGCAAAAGGGAGGGGGTACTTATAGTTCTTCTAGGGCACTTGACCACTAGGGGGCGCATTCACTGTTCTGCACTGTTCTGCACTGTTCTGCAATAATATATATTAGAGTGCAGTTATGGCTCTCCTATTGCACTGCTTCAGATAGGGTGTCATTTAAGTACTAAGAAGGCAGCCATCGAGGCCTTAATTTTTCCCCTGGCTGCCATGACAACCGACCGCCACCGATCCTTAAAGGGGTTGTCTCACTACATTGATTCATCTCACCTCAGTCCTGTTTTCTTGGTTTCATTTTGAATTCAGGGCTGTTTACTGCTTCTACTAGGCTGCAGTAGAAGCCAGGTCTGTAGCATGAAAACCAGTGCTGGCCCTTCAGGAGAGATAATCAGGCTGTAGTATTGAAACCAGGCTGGCAGAATCTGAGAAATTGACAGGTCTGTACTATGCAACCGTGTGGCAGCCTTTGGAGAGATGGAAAGGTTGTTATAGCAACCAGTGCGGCGGGCCTATCAGGAGAGATCGATCAGGTTGTAGCTATACGCCCATGTGGCAGCCTATCAGGGAGTTTAAAAGGGTCTGTAGCTATAGCAACCAGGGGGGGGCAGCCTATCAGGAGAATTAAAACAGCTCTGTAGCTTAGATCCAGTGGGGGCACCCTTAGGAGAGTCAAACAGGATGTAGCTTAGAAACCCGTGCGGCGCTATAGGAGAGATCAAACGGTTGTAGCTTTTAGAAACCCAGTGCTGGCAGCTTCAGGGAGATCAAACAGGTTTAGTTAAGCGACCGTACTGGCAGCCAAGGGAGAGATTGAAAGGTCTGTGCTATAGCAACAGTGCGGGCGCCTATCAGGAGAGATTGACGGTCTGTAGCTATAAAAACCAGTGCGGCACCTATCGGGGATCAAACAGGTTGTAGCTATGTGACCTGAGGAGCTGTTGCGCCCATACAAGAGGGGAATCTGGGATAAGAGGACATGGAATGGACACATTTTGCAAAGTGACTTGTTTTTGCAAGATTTTGTATAAAAAGCAGCAATCCCGTAGTGAGAAAAACCCCTTTAAAGGGATTTTTCTCAGGGGTTTCCATCACAGCAGTTTAGACCACCCCCCTGTTCAGGCTGTGGGTGGGTCTATCATGATTGACAATCGCTTGCTGGTCAGCTACTATGTTTGTGTCCGTCCACACGACAAGCATTTTAGATGGAAAATCTGCACGATTTGGTTTTTTTAAAAAGGGGAAAAAGACGTAAAACCCCCCCGAGCCCCAATTGAAAATCCGTTGTTCTCCCACAAACGAAGTGGATTTTTTTAACCCCCTTTTTTTCCCAAAAAACTTGATCAATCTTCCGCCATATTGGAAAATTTACTATTGAAGTCAATGGGAAAAACAACCAGAAACCTTTGAGCGCGTGGATTTTGGTGCGGGTTTTTCACAAAAAGCTTTTATTTGCTCTATCATGATGAAAACGAAAAAAGTGTTTAAAGTCCCAAAGAAAATATGCGCCAAAAAAAAACAAAAAACCCTTTTAAAAAACCCTGGGTTCTTGTGTAAATACCGTTCAAATACTTGTGTACTTTGTCCTTTTTTGTCCCCGACTGAGTGCAAGAAAATTTTTAAGTGTAGTACTCAAGCTGCAGAGCTCTTACGAGTGTTTACTTAGCTAAATGAGAAGCTTTCAAAGTCCCTTAGTGGGAATAAGACTCTACAGAAGGTGACTCATCGTGGATGGACTGAGCGACTGACGGGAGCGTGAGAGCTCTAAAAGGTGTTACTTGCTTTTAAAAGAGATGTTTTAAAGTCCCTTATATAGAGATAAGTCACAGAAAGGGGATATCGGGTGGACTGGGGTGACGG
>JAODAL010070331.1:0-15965 GCA_025379985.1 Phyllomedusa bahiana | reverse complement strand
CCAAATAGTCCATGAGACCCACTAAGATAATTAAGGACCAAATATCCTGAGACCCCCTAAGGGGATTACAGAAAATTTGTCCATGAAACCCCTTAATGGGATTACAGACCAAATGTCCTGAACCCCAAAAGGGGGATTCAGACCAAATAGTCCTTTTAACCCCTCAATGGTGATTACAGGCCCAAAAATGTCCAAGGCCCCTAAGGGTATTACAGGCCCAAATACCCCATGAGCCCCTCTAATGGTGTTTAAGGACCAAATAGTCCAAAACCCTTAATGTAATTACAACCAAATAGTCCATGAGACCCCCTTAAGGGTTTACGGCCCAAAATAGTCCATGAGACCCTTTAAAATGTTTAAAGGGACCAATAGTCCCATGAGGCCTTTTTAAGGTGATTCAGGACCAAAAGCAAAGCCCCTCAATTGTTACAGGACCAAAATGTATAACCCCCTTCTAATGGTGATTAAGGCCCAAAAAAAATCCATGAGACCCCTCTTTATTACGGCCCAAATAGTCCATGAACCCCTCTAAGGGTGATTACAGGCCCAAAATAGTCCTGACCCCTCTAATGGGTTTACGGGACCAAATAGTCCATGAGCCCCCCTCTAAAAAATACGGAAACCAAATAGTAATGACCCCTTTTAATGGTTTTTACGGACCAAATAGTCCAGGGCCCCCCTCAATTTGTTTAAGGACCAAATAGTCCATAACCCCTAAGGTGATTAAAAGACCAAAATAGTCCATGGGGCCCCCCAAAAGGGGTTTTACGGGACCAAAGTCCATGAGCCCCTCAAAAGGGGTGATTACAGGCCAAAATGCCTGAGACCCCTCTAATGGTGTTTAAAAAGCCCAATAGTCCATGAGGCCCTCTAATGGGATTACAGGACCAAATGTCCGATTTGGGGTTTTGGAAAAAAAGGGACCCCTCTATTGTTTACGGGACCAAATATCCAACCCCCTCAATGGTGATTACGACCAAAAATAGTCCATGAACCCCCTAATGTTAAAAGGACCAAATAGTCCTGAGGCCCTCTAATGGTATTACAGGACCAAATAGCCCCAGGAAAACCCCTCAAATGGGATTACGGGGACCAAATTCCATGACCCCCTCTAATGGTGTTACAGGACCAAATAGCCCCAAAGAACCCCTCTAATGTTTTACAGGCCCAAATGTCCTTTGTCCCCTCAAAGGTGATTACAGGACCAAATGTCCATAAACCCCTTCTAAGGGGGATTACAGGCCCAAAATAGTCCTTTAAGCCCCCTTCAAATGGTAAATTACAGGACCAAATAGCCCCATAAACACCCCTTAAGGGTTTTTTAAACAGGCCCCAAAAAAGCCCTTTTGGGGGCCCCCTTAATGGTGATTACAGGCCCAAAATTTAGTCCAATGGGGCCCCTTTTAATGGTGATTACAGGACCAAAAAAATTCCCTGAGCCCCCTTTTTTTTGGGTGTTTGCAAAACCCAAAAATAGTCCATGAGCCCCTTAATGATTACGGGAAACCAAAAATAGTCCAGGGGCCCCCCTCAAATGGTGATTACGGGGGACCAAAAAGCCCCATGAGCCCCTCAAAAAGTTAAATTTTCAGGAAAAAATTAGTCCATGAAGACCCCTTAAAAAATTACAGGCCAAATAGTCCATGACCCCCCTTTTAAGGGTGTTTAACAGGCCCCAAATAGCCCTTGAGGCCCCTCAAAAGGGTTTAAATTTTACGGGACCAAAAAAGTCCAGACACCCCCTAATTGGTGTTTAAGGACCAAATAGCCAGAGACTCCTCAATTTGATTAAGGACCAAATAGCCCTTGCCCCCCTTCTAATGGGTGTTTAAAGGGACCAAAAGCCCAAGGCCCCCCTCCTAATGATTCGGGGCCCAAATAGCCCATGGGGCCCCCCTCTAATGGTGAAAACCAGGACCAAATAGCCCATGAGCCCCCTCTAATGGTGATTCCCAGGACCAAATAGCCCCTTTAAAAACCCTTCTAATGGTGATTACGGGACCAAATATTTCCATAAACACCCCTCTAATGGTGATTACAGGCCCAAATTAGCCCATAGCCCCCTCTAAGGGGTGATTACAACCCAAAAAATAGTCCTTTGAGACCCCCCCCAAAATGGTGTTTTCAGGCCAAAAATAGTCCATGACCCCCCTTCTAATGGGATTACGGGCCCAAATAGTCCTTGGCCCCCTTAATGGGGGAATTCCCAAAAACCAAAATAGTCCATAAAGCCCCCCTCTAAGGGGTTTACAGGCCAAAATTAGTCATGAGGCCCCCCCAAAATTTTGGGGTTTTTACAGGACCAAATAGTCCATGAAAACCCCTCAAATTTGTTAATTAACAGGCCCAAAAATTATCCTTGGGGGACCCCTCTAATGTTTAAAGGGGCCCAAAATTTGTCCATGGGGCCCCCTCAAATTTGGTGTTTAAAAGGGAAACCAAATAGTCCAAAAACCCCTTTCCCCCCCCAATGGTGATTACGGGGAACCAAAAGTCCATGAGACCCCTCAATGGTGATTACAAAACCAAAAGCCCATAAACCCCCCAAAAGGGTGATTCGGGAAACCAAAATTTGCCCCATGGACCCCCCAAAATGTTGAATACAGGCCCAAAAAAGTCCATGGGGCCCCTTTAATGGTGTTTACGGGACCAAATAGCCCATGAAAACCCTCAAATTTTTGATTACGGGGCCCAAATAGTCCATGGACCCCAAAAAGGGGTGATTACAGAACCAAATAGCCCTTTGAGACCCTTTAATGTTGAATACGGGGAACCAAATATTCCATTCCCCCCTTTTTAAAGGGTTTGATTACGGGAAAACCAAAAATAGCCAAATGAGCCCCCTTAAATGGGGGATTCAGGCCCAAAAATAGTCCAGGGAAGACCCCTCTAATGGTGATTACAGAACCAAAAAAGCCCAATGGGGGCCCCCCTTTCTAATGGGGATTACGGACCAAATAGTCCATGGGGACCCCTTTAATGGTGATTGCAAAACCAAAAATACCCATGAAACCCCTTAATGATTACGGGCCAAATTAGTCCATGGGGCCCCCTCAATGGTGTTTTACAGGACCAAATAGTCCTGGGACCCCTCTAATGAAAAATTACGGGCCCCCAAATTTAGCCCCAATAAAACCCCCCTTAAATGATTACGGGACCAAAATTTAGTCCTTTGAGGCCCCTAAAAAGGGTGTTTACGAACCAAATAGTCCATAACCCCCTCTAATGGTAAATTAAAAGGACCAAAATAGTCCAGGAGCCCCCTCTAAGGGTTGGGAAATACAGGAAAAATGGGCCATGGGCCCCTTTTTAATGGTGATTACAGGCCCAAATTTAGTCCATGAGACCCCTCTAATGGGGGATTACAGGCCCAAAATAGCCCCAAGAGCCCCCTCTAATGGTGATTACGAACCAAATAGTCCCAATGAGACCCCTAATTTTGGGAAAAAAAAGGCCCAAAATAGTCCTTTGGGGCCCCCTTTTTTGGGTTTTTTACGGGCCCAAAATTAAGCCCCATGAGACCCCTCAAAATGGTGATTACAGGACCAAAAATAGTCCATGAGACCCTCTAAGGTAAATTACAAAACCCAAAAATAGCCCCAATGAGACCCCTTTTAAGGGTGATTACAGGACCAAATATCCATGACCCCCCTTTTTAAATTTGGTGTTTAAAGGGAAACCAAAATTTGTCCTTTGAGACCCCTTTTAATGGTGATTAAAAGAACAAATAGTCCAGGGACCACTCAAATGGTGAAACGGGGACCAAAAAGCCCCTGGGGCCCCAAACTAAGGGTTTGTTTTACGGGATTGAAAAAAAAAATATTTCCTTTTGGCCCCCCTCTAATGGTGTTTCAGGACCAAAATAGTCCTGGGCCTTTTTAAAAGGGTTTTGATTACAAGGGGAACCAAATAGTCCCTGAGCCCCCTTTAATGGTGTTTAAACAGGAGAAAATTTGCCCAAATTAGGGCCCCTTTAAGGGTGTTACAGGAAAAAATTTGTTTTTGGGGCCCCCTTTAATGGTGATTACAAGCCCCAAATAGTCCATGGGCCCCCCTTTAAATTGGTGTTTTCGGGGGAAGGAAAAATAGCCATAAGGGCCCCTTTTAATGGTGAGTACAGGAAAAAATTTGGTCCATGAGGCCCCTTTAATGGTGATTACAGGCCCAAAATGGTCCTTTGAGAGCCCCCCTTAATGGTGTTTAAACGGGAAACCAAAAAAAGTCCATGAGACCCCTTAATGGTGTTTACGGGGCCCCAAAAATAGTCCGGGCGGGCCCCTCTTTTTGTGATTACGGGGCCCAAATAGTCCATGGGGCCCCCTTTTAAGGGGGAAAATTTAAAAAGACCAAAATAGCCCAGTAGCCCATAAATGCAAATCCCGGGGGCAAGCACATCAATCACAGACAGGGAAACTCTCCAAGTAGGGTTTTTTGGGGATTTTCCAATTTTTTTTATTAAAGCAACCCTTGAGCAATGAGTTTTTTCCCCCCCCCCCCCCTTCCGGTAAAAGCTTTCCGGAAGTTTTTCCCAAGCCCCAAACTTTCCTTCTCTTCCCGGCAGATGAAGAAAATTTGTTGGAATGTGCACAAAAGTTGGTTATTGCTTCCCGCGCCAAGTCTATGTACATCTATAAAATTTTCCAAAAAAAAAAAATCCTCGCAGCCGATAGAAAAAAAATACTTTTTCCCGGCCGATCCCCGCCCTTTCCCCAACATCCCCTGATGGGGGAAGGGTTTTGGCCCGCCCCGTCCTTCATCGCCAGACGTGATGAGCTTCAGGAAGTGACATCTTACAATTAGCAGCTGCTTCCTGTCGGCCATAAGCGCATCTCTTGGAAGACGATCAATGTCCGATTTCCGCCCAAATTGAGAAATAAAAATCAAAGGAAAAAAGCCCAGAAGGCTCCAGCCCCCTGGGAAACATCACAGATGCCCGGGAAATGGAGGGCTGTAAAATTCATACATTCGAACATCTTTTAGGTCGGGGGGAAAAAATTTTTTGAAAAAAGGAAACCCTTTTCAACTTGAAAGGGCCGGACCCTTAAAACCCATGGAATTGATCTTTGGAAGCTCATGTGATCTGGGGGGTCTCTAATATTCCCCGAGAAGGGGATCCAAAATAATGGGTCCCCTCAATTTCCCAAAAAAAAAATATTTAAGGGGGAAATTTTTCCCTTAAAGGGAAATTGTCAGGGGGTTCTTTGCTAGCCTACCTGGAGGAAGGAGTGAGAGAGGGAGAGGAGCTAAAGCCCCTTGTGATATATGATGAAAAGAGAGTTGACTCTGTGATATATAGGGTTATATGATAGAGGGAGAGGGGCTGAGCCTGTGAAATATGGGTTATTGATAAGAGGAGAGGAGCTGGCCCCTGTGATATATGATAGAGAAGAGGAGCGGAGCTTGGGTTTTTAAGGGGGTTATATGATAAAAAAGAAGAGAGCTGGAAATTTCTGTGTTTATATAGGGATATATAAATAGGGGAAAGGGGGCCCTGGCTCTGCGATTTTAAGGGTTATATAATGGGAGGGAGAGGGGGAAAATCTGTGATATATGGGGTTTATTTTTTGTTTAGGGGGAAGGGGGAGAAATTATGTGTGTTATATGGGGTTTTATGTTTGGGAGGAGAGGAGCTGAGTCTGTGTTTTTAATAGGGTTATATGTTTAGGGGAAAGGAGGAGCTGAGCTCTGTGGAAATTGGGTTTAAATAGGGGGAGGGGAAGCTGAGCTCTGTGATATATAGGGTTATATGATAGAGGAGGGAGTGAGCCCCTGTGAAAAAAAGGTTTTTAAAATTTATAGAGGGGGGAAGAGTTTGACTCTGTGATTATGGGGTTATATGATTAGAGGAAAAAGGAGCTGACTCTGTGATATATGGGGTTTTATAGATAGAGGGGGGAAGGAGCTGACTCTTTTGATATATGGGGGTTTATATATAAAAGGAGAAAGCTGGCCGTGTGATTATGGGGTTTATTTTGTTTGAGGAAGAAAAACCCTGACCCTCTGGGGGTAAAAAGGGTTATATGATAGGGGGGAGGAGTGAGCTTTTGTGATATTTAGGGGTTTAATGATAGGGGAAGGGGGAGTGAGCTCTGTGATATAAAGGGTTTTTAAAATGATAGGGAGGGAGCTGAGCTCTTTTATTTTTTGGGGTTTTTGATAGAGGAGAGAAGCTGGCTCTGTGATTTTTGGGTTATATGATAGAGGGAGGGAGTGAGTCTTGTGATATATAGGGTTATATGTTTGAGGGGGGGAAGCTGAGGCCTGTGATTTATAGGGTTATATGAAAAGGGGGAAAAAAACTGACTCGTGATAAATAGGGTTAATATAAATAGAGGAGAGGAGCTGGCTCTGTGTTTTTATGGGGTTTATATGATAGGGGAAAGAGAAGCAGCTCTGTGTATTTGGGGTTTTTATGATAGGGAGGGAGCTGAGCTCTGAACATAGGGTTATAGGGGATGGGAGGAGAAAAAGCTGAGCTCTTTGGGAATTTTATGGGGTTTAAATTGAAGAGGAGGAATCTGAGTTTTGTGATATAAAGGGTTAATGATAGAGGGAGGGGAGCTGAGCTCTGGGGATATATAGGGTTATTATAGGGGAGAGGAGTAGCTCTGTGTTATTTTAAGGGTTATATGAAAAGGGGAGAGGAGTTGAGCCTTAAAATTTTTTGGGTTTTATTTTTTGGGAAACAGGATTTTTGGTAAAAAGCACAAAAAATCCGCCCCGGGAACCCCCTTAAGAGACAGAGTCCGGCTTACCCCCCCCAAATACAGGTTTGGGGAACGTTTTCCCCCTATTCAGTGTGTGTCCAGTGCATAAAAAACCATATATCCACAGAGTCAGCTTTTTCCCCCTCTTATCACATCCTGCTCTCAGTCAGGGAAGCATAACCCACATGACAGGTTCCCTTTACGGAGGTGTTACCATCCGACGCTTTGATGTGATATTGATGGATTTTTTCAAGTGGTAATGAAGGTTTCCACTTATCTAGGTTAAGGGCCCCCCTGAAATTTCCCTTTTAAAAATGGCAGCCGGTCACGCTTGCGCTCAACTCTCTATTCTGTTCTATGGGAGTTCTGAGTACAGAGGAGCATTGTATTTGGCTGTACCCAGAACTCCCATAGAACAGAATGGAGGGAAAAAAAAAAAAAAATAGTGTCCCCGGGGGTTCCTTACTGTTTTGGGGGTTTCCCTTCTCTGGGCCCCGCCCATTTGGAAAGAGAAACCCAAAAACCCCCCTTTGGAGAAAAAATTGGCTGCGCGGTACTGTTCTTTTGTGTTCAGGTGAGTTTTTGAGTTGGCCCCAAAACACACCGTCCCCTTTTCTCATCCCCTTTTAAAACAGAAATGAGAGTCAGTCAAGCGCAACCTTCTCTTTAGAACGGAGCGCGGGGCCCGTTTCCGAGATTTGAACGCCCCTTTAAAACGGGTAGTCTATTGCGTTCTAGTACGACTTATAGAGAACATCATATTCGCCAACCCTCCCGGAATACAGTATGTGAAATGGACGAGGCTTATGGAAAATGGGCATTCCAGGGTGGAGAATAGAGATTTCTGGGTGGAGGTTGGGGGTGCCAAGTCATGGGGCTAAATAAATCTCCCGGAATACAAAAGAAATATTGGAAATTTGCTGGAAGGATATAAAATGGGGGGGTCCTCTTTAGAATCTCCTGTTTTGGCCCCTTTTCCCAAAAAATATTCTTCTTGATTGACCTGACGCATCATCACAAAGACACCCAAAGAAGGTCAGGTGCATGGGTGGAAAGCTGCTTACTTCCATAAGGTCACCTTGGAGGCAAAGTGTTGAGAGTTGTGCTAAATGGACAACACCTTTAAGGGTGCTTTCATACGCAGCATTTTTTGGTGCCTTTTTTTGATGCAGAAATGCACAGCATTAATGACTGTATATTTTTTGCACCAAAAAAATGTTCCGTGTGAAAGTACCTTTAAAGGGGTTTTCTCACTACGTATTTGCACAGCCACAGCCAGCTTTAAAAAAAGCAAATGTTTGTGGCAGTGACAATAGCTTGTTCTTTTGGTATTCTTACAATGACTGGGCCAAGCGATCTTAAAGTTATTACACCGGGTTTCAGACCCCCAAAGGTGTTTATTGGCTAAAAGAGAAACTTTTTAAAGTCCATTACTAGAGATGCGACTTTGCAGGAGGTGACTCACCATGGTCGGAGTGAATGACTGACAGCAGCTTAGAGCAATGAGGTGGGGGAGAGAAATGGTAGTAACTAGAAACTTGTGTGCTCTGAAGGGTGATAAAACATTTATCTCCTGACCAAATACAAAAATCAACAAAGCAATGTATTTGGTAATAGTCTTCATTTACCTTTCCCTATATGTTAAAAGCAAACCCCTTTAAATTATTTGAGATATCTAATTTAATTAATTTGTAGGTCCTACTGCCATCTTGTGTTGGAAGAAGTGTATTACATCTCTTTGGTAATTAAGCCTATCTCTGCTGCCATCTGGTGTTACAAATAGTGTATTACATGTGCTACATTTAATTTTTTTTTGGTAATAATTCAAGCGAGAATTGCTCCTCTGCGCTCACCTCCTATAACCGGGTCAACAGCCGACAAAAGCCCCATCATACCGCTTAAATACAAAGATTTACAAATGGGTATTTACACCCGACTCGTTTTTGGAGAATTGCCTTGTGCACCTGTCATGATAAGTCCGTTATAGAAATACTATCAGATTTGTCACCTCTGCGTTCTGCTTGCATTTCATGCCAAATGCTTATGGGTACAGCATGCAATTGAGAGTCGGTCTACAAGTCCGACTGGTAGTAAACTCAGGGTGGACCCGGACAGTGTGCTGGGGGTCGAGGGGTAGAAGGGGGTCACTGCTGCGCTTGTGGTTTTTGTCTTGATGCATAAGGGTATTTTATGAATTGACGGAGCTGATTGTCTTGTGGAGCGATGTCTGATGCCCCAGGCCCACGGCTGAATGGTAGTGGAATGAGATGAATGATTTTTAGGCAGGATCAGTGTTTTGTTAGTGATTCACAGCCATAGGCATCGAATGCAATGAATTGTGCTCTTCATGTCAAGGGCAAGGTGCGTGATTACATTGCATATTTCAATATGGTAGAACTGTATGTGCAAAAAAGCTGCTGCTCTCCCTGCTCTATGAGGCTGCACTGCCCCCTTTAAGGTGACACACAAAAGGGAAATGTATGCTCCTCCTCCTGCAGGGTGATACAGATAGAAGGAAGCTATGAGCCTCCTCCCCTGCAGGGTGATACAGAGAGAAGGGAGTATGAGTCCCTCCCCCTGAGGGTGATAAAAACAGAAGGGAGCTAAGAGTCTCCTCCCCTTTCAGGGTGATACAGACAGGGGGAGCTATGAGTTCCTCCCCTTGCAGGGTGAGACAGACAGAAGGGAGCTATGGAGTCTCCTCCCCTGCAGGGTGATACAGACGAAGGAGCTATGAGTTCCTCCTCCTCCCTGCAGGGTGATAAAAGACAGAAGGGAACTATGAGTCTCCTCCCCCTGCAGGGTGATACAGACAGAAGGGAGCTAGGAGTCTCCTCCTCCTCCTGCAGGGTGATAGAAGGGAGCTATGAGTCTCCTCCACCTGCAGGGTGATACAGACAGAAGGGAGCTATGAGTCTCCTCCTCCCCCTGCAGGTTGATACAGACAGAAGGGAGCTATGAGTCTCCTCTCCCTGCAGGGTGATACAGACAGAAGGGAGCCATGAGTCTCCTCCTCCTGCAGGGTGATACAGACAGAAGGGAGCTATGAGTCTCCTCCCCCTGCTGGGTGATCCAGACAGAAGGGAGCTATGAGTCTCCTCCTCCCCCTGCAGGGTGATACAGACAGAAGGGAGCTATGAGTCTCCTCCTCCCGCTGCAGGGTGATACAGACAGAAGGGAGCTATGAGTCTCCTCCCCCTGCAGGGTGATACAGACAGAAGGGAGCTATGAGGCTCCTCCCCCTGCAGGGTGATACAGACAGAAGAGAGCTATGAGTTCCTCCTCCCCTGCAGGGTGATACAGACAGAAGGGAGCTATGAGTCTCCTCCTCCCCCTGCAGGGTGGATAGAAGGGAGCTATGAGTCTCCCTACCTGCAGGGTGATACAGACAGAAGGGAGCTATGAGCTCCTCCCCTGCAGGTGATACAGACAGAAGGTAGCTATGAGTCTCCTCCCCCTGCAGGGTGATACAGACAGAAGGGAGCTATGAGTCTCCTCCCCTGCAGGGTGATACAGGCAGAAGGAAGCTCCTCCCCTTGTGGGGTGATAAACATAGATGGGCGTTATGAGTCTTGTACATAACAAAATCAGGGCTAAGTCATATGAGAGCTATGGGTCTAGTCTACTTTGAATCGTTTCCATGCTTGTGACCATTCACCATTGTATAAGTCATTAGATATCTGCCCCTCCCCTTGCAGGGTGACATGAAGAAATGCATGTGTGGACCCCATAGTACTAAGCAGGCAGCTGGTTTTCCTCCCGTTATTGCTGGCTAAATGTACTCCTCCCGCTCTCTCAGCACTGCCAGAGTGGGGGACCATGCACCAGGCGAGCAGAATTTCTTATGTCCTATGTCCTCAACCTTTGAGGAGAGTTAGAGGGTTCCAGGATGCAGAGGGGAGGCCCTCACGCACGAGAGTCTTTCTTTATGTTGGGTTTGTTGCCCAGAATCTGGTCTATCTCCACTATGAGCTGAGGCGTTATCTGCGAGAGGATCTGGAATTGGAAAAATAAAAAAAGCATTAGATGTGTGTGAAGACCAAAGAACTCTGTCAGTCATATGCAGAACCTGAAGCGTCTCCAGGATCATTGATGGTGCAGTATGGAACTTGGCACTAGTGGATACTCATTTATATGGATGAGCAAACAAAGCTGATCTTGTGGTTTTAATGGCCACCAATGGCATCACCCAACCAGCCCAGGAGTCCTCTCTGCTACTCAGCATTCCCAGAAAGTTTTAAATATGATTGGTCAAGTAGATGTTGTGGTCCCAATGGCCAACTATGGCACCTGGCAACCAGCGTAAGAGTCCTCTCTGCTATTCAGAAGCGCCCAGAAAGTTCATGTGTCAAAGCTGATCTTGCGGTCATAATGGCCACCAATGGCTTTCCCCAACCAGCCTAGAAGTCATCTCTGCTAATCAACAGTGCCCAGAAAGTTCATGTGTCAAAGCTGATCTTGTGGTCCTAATGGCCACTTCCCAACCAGTCTCAGAGTCTTAGCAGTGCCCTGAAGATTCATGTGTCAAAGATGGGCTCGTGGTCTTAATGGCCACCTATGGCATCTCCCAACCAGCGTAAGAGTCTTCTCTGCTATTCAACATTCCCAGAAAGTTTTAAATATGATTGGTCAAGTTGATCTTGTGGTCCCAATGGCCAACTATGGCACCTGCCAACCAGCGTAAGAGTCCTCTCTGCAACTCAACAATGCCCAGAAAGTTCATGTGTCAAAGCTGATCTTGTGGTCCAAATGGCCACCAATGGCTTTCCCCAACCAGCCAGAAGTCGTCTCTGCTACTCAACAGTGCCCAGAAAGTTCATGTGTCAAAGCTGATCTTGTGGTCCTAATGGACACTTCCCAACCAGTCTCAGAGTCTTCACTGCTATTAAGCAGTGCCCTGAAGATTCAATGTGTCAAAGATGAGCTTGTGCTCTTAATGGCCACCAATGGCATCTCCCAACCAGCCCAGGAGTCCTCTCTGCTACTCAACAATGCCCAGAAAGTTCATGTGTCAAAGCTGATCTTGCGGTCATAATGGCCACCAATGGCTTTCCCAACCAGTTTCAGAGTCTTCACTGCTATTCAGCAGTGCCCCGAAGGTTCATCTGCCAAAGGAGTGAAGCGCTGTACTTTATATTATCAGACGTGGGACTGGTAGCAGCAAAGATCCAGGTGGATCAAGCGTATTAGACACGCAGCGGCCACCATTTTACAGTTCCTTCAGGATGAGAATATTCATATTGTCCCAGGAGATCAGCTGCAGAATCATCCTCGAGTAACTTCTCTGAAAACGTCTGCCCACCTGGTACCAAAATCAAAAGTAGCAGCTCCTGGGCCCCAGTAAAATCCAGTCCTCGTTTCTAGCGCCGAGTCCTCTTGATCTCCGGTTTTCATTCTTGAACTATAGCTTCCCTAAATATCTACTAACATGACCCTTGAGAAGAGAACAGCTTCAAGCAGTGATAAAAGTAGAGGCTCGTGACCATTTGGAAGCCCATGAATAAAAACAGAAGATCGGGGTGACGCAACGCTGGAAGCTGGGACCGGAGGAACGTGAACACTTTTTATTTATTTTACTGGGGCCCAAGGAGCTGCTTGTTTGATTTTGTTTGGGATGGGGAAACCACTTTAAGGGGATTGTCTCACTGCAGACATTGGTGGTACATCGCTAGGAAATGCCATCATTACCTGATTGGGACCCGCACCTATCTCCTAAACCAGGGGTCCCCAACTCCAGTCCTCAAGGCCCACTAACAGGTCATGTTTTCTGGATTTCCTTAGCGTTGTACAGATGGTTTAATTATGGTCAGTGCATTCTGTGGGAGATCCTGAAAACATGACCTGTTAGTGGGCCTTGAGGACTGGAGTTGGGGACCCCTGTCCTAAACGAACCCACAAAACCTCTTGGTTCTGAACAGAAAGGTGGTCGGGGCTCTCCCATAGACATAAATGGAAGTTCTGATTACAGCTGAGCATCGCTATTTGGCAATACTTGGAACTCCCTCTCATGTCTATTGGAGACTCCCGACCACCTCTCCGCTCAGAACCAAGAGGTTTCAGAGCTCCATAAAATCAGAAGAAAAAATTATGGCAAACATACACGTATTAGCGTCTACGCGTTTTGAGACGTTTAACCGGCTCTTTGTCGTGACCATAATGTTACTACACATAGACAACCCGTTAATAACCTAAGCAATCAAGACATGAGGAGAAAGGAAGGTGCGCGCTAACCCTTAATGTTCCTAAATATACGAAGTCCCGGACATTAGTATTAACAAACACCAAAGCAATAGCTACTATTGGAGAAGTTACCCTATAGACAGGACACCTGAGCTTCATATATATATATGGCAAATCAGATGTATAACTCTGAGATATCTACAATCCAGTGTCAGTATCCAAAAAGCTTCCCGGTTCATGAGTGATCTCCTCCAACCTCCCCCATGAACCGGCTCATTTACTCTCTCCAGAACAATGACCTTGAGTTCGAAGAAAAAATTGGTTATTAAAAGAAAACTAGTTCTGCTGTAATACAAATTCCAGAGCCGCGACCATGGATTCCTGCAGCTGGGAGGGGCGCGTAGTATATTGATGTACCTGGTAAGGTAAAGCAATGAGTGCCGGATCATGTGGGATGTTGGTGCAGAAGGACACAATATCACACGACAGCCATGGAAAAGTCGGCTGTTTCTTTCATCATTTTAAGAACCTCTGTAGAATCCTGGAGGTAACGATCGAGAGAACAACGTCGGAACATGTTTATACAAACGAAGACTCAGAGGGTCATAAACAGATCCAGTCCCTGATACTCAGCTGAAACCAGAAGTTTCCATCCCTCTATATAAAAAGCCCCATCTGCAGGTTTCCCTCCCCTCTATATAAAGCCCCATCTGCAGGTTTTTCTCACTCTCTGACATGAAATCTGAATGAACCTTCCCCGTTTTAGGTCAATGGGACCCAAAATTATTTTATTTGCCAAATGTAGAATTTAAACAGGAAGTAGAGAGAGATTTTAAGTCATTTTTATTACTTTCTGCAAAGTCAGAAGTTTCCTCCATTTCATTAGTATTTGGCAGCTTTGCCCTTAAACTGTAGGACTTGGGTTAAACATTCTGGATCCTTCCACAAGCTTCTCACAATAGTTAGTGGGAATTTTGGCCCATTGGTCCTGACAGAACTGGTGGGCACTGAGCCATTTGGAGGGGCCGTCTGCTCGCCCGGCCTTTTCAGCTTTGCCCATAAATTTTCAATAGGATTGGAGTCAGGGCTTTGTGATGGTCGCTCCACAACATTGACTTGGTTCTCCTTAAGCCACTTTGTAACCAGTTTGGCAGTAGCTGAAGGTCATTGTCCATTTGGAAGACCCATTTCTGCAAAGCTTTAACTTCCTGGCTGATGTCTTGAGATGTTGCTTCAGTATTGCCACATAACCTTCTTTCCTCATGATGCCATCTATTTTGTGAAGTGCACCAGTCCCTCCTGCAGCAAAAAAGCCCCACAACATGATGCTGCCACCCCCGTGTTTCACAGTCGGGATGGTATTCTTAGGCTTCCAAGCTTCTCCCTTTCTCCTCCAAACGTAACAATGGTCATTATGGCCAAACAGTTGAATTTTAGTTTCGTCAGAACACAGCACACGTTTCCAAAAATGTAGAACTTTGTTCCTGTGCATTTGCAAACATTAATCTGGCTTTTAAATGTTTCTTTTGGAGTAATGGCTTCTTCCTGGCAGAGCGGCCTTTCAGCCCATGTTGATACAGTACTCGTTTCACTGTGGATAATGTCACAAACTTACCCGCTTCCTCCAGCATCTTCACAGGGGCTTTTGGGTTTTTTTTTCTTGGGTTGATATGCACATGTGGACCAAAGCACGTTCATCTCTGAGACACAGAACCCGTCTTCTTCCTGAGCGGTATGATGGCTGCACATTCCCATCTTGTTTGTACCTGCGTATAATTGTTTGTACAGATGAATGAGGCTCCTTCAGGTATCAGGAAATTCACTCAAAGATGATCCAGACTTGTGCAAGTCCACAATTCTCTTCCTGATATCTTGGCTGATTTATTAGGCTTTCCCATGATGTTACACACAGAAGTAGTGTGTTTCTGGTGTTTGATAAAATACATCCACAGCTGTGTCTCTAATTAACCGAGATGTTGCCAATAAATCAGAAGCTTCCAAAGACCTGACCTCCCTCATATGGGCGGGTCCCAAATGTATAAAGGCGGAGTCATCCCAGTATATGGAAACTTTGCTTTGCGGAAAAGTAAAAAAATGCCTTAAAAAATCCTCTTCCCATTTTTCTTCTTTGGCAAATAGAAAAAATTTTTGGTTCTAATTGAAAAAAAGGGAAGGTTTATTGATTCATGTCAGAGAGAGAGAAAAACCTGCAATGGGGGCTTTATATAGAGGGGAGGGAGAAACCTGCAGATGGGGCTTTATATAGAGGGGAGGGAAACTTCTGGTTTCAACTCTAATTGGTCTAAGGGGTGGGGGAAATATCTCCTTAGGTAATGCTTGTAAAAATTAGGGATATTTAAGCAACATCACACTTTCTTTCTGTTTAGAGTCTAAAACTCCCAAAGAAAAACCTTCATTCATTAAACCTTTACCCTTTCCAATTTTCTTTTGGGTTGATTGGAGCTTCTATAAATTGCATCAAAAAATTTATAAATACCTGAACATACAATCCTCTAACATACGCGGATCCCCCCCTTTTCTGCGCCTCCCCCTATTTAAAATCCCTATCTAACATACAGGGGGATCCCCCTTGTTGAACCCCCCCACCTTTATTTAAACTCCTCTAACATAAGGGATCCCCCTTTTCTGCGTCCCCAAATCTTTTTCATCCCCTAACTACAGCGGTCCCCTTTTCGACGCCCTCACCCTTATATTACAAACATCTAAAACAAAAAGGGGACCCCCCCCTTTTCTGACGCCCCACCTCTATATTACATCCTTTCAACACTACGGGTCCCCCCTTTTCTGACGCTTCACCTTTTTTACATCCTTAAACACTTACAGCGGATCCCCCCCGTTCCGCTTCACCTCTATTTAAATCCTAAAATCAGGGATCCCCCTTTTTGACACCTCACCCTATATTACACTCCTCTAACACTACAGCGGATCCCCTTGCTGACGCCTCACCCCTTTATTACACCTTAACATAAAAGGACCCCCTTGTCTGACCCCCCCCCCTCTATATTACATCCCTAAAATACGCGGATCCCCCCTTTTCTGACGCCCTCCCTCTTTATT
>JAODAL010070330.1:0-15965 GCA_025379985.1 Phyllomedusa bahiana | reverse complement strand
ATTTGAAAACAAAAATGGGGGTTGAAAGACCCTTTTTTTCCCATTTTTTAATCTGGGGGTCGACGGGTTTAAGGTCTGCTGCG
Source organism: Phyllomedusa bahiana (assembly GCA_025379985.1). NCBI lineage: Eukaryota > Metazoa > Chordata > Amphibia > Anura > Hylidae > Phyllomedusa > Phyllomedusa bahiana. The sequence goes on along the minus strand of JAODAL010070330.1, from coordinate 15,882 downwards.
TTCCGGGAAGGTAATTCAATGCCATTTAAAGTAAGATGATGGTTAAAACATACTGCCTTCGGGCACTTTTTAAATTTGGGGTGATGCGGTTTTTAAGGTCAGCTGGGGTAAAAGAAAGGGAAGGTCTTGTGTGTTTTTTTTCTGTGGCTTTTAAACCTAAGTGTGTTCCCAAAGATGTAGCGGACCCTTTTGATTTTTGGGGATTTAATTCCAGCTTCTCCAGCCCTTTTTTGGGTATAAGAATAAAGGTGTTTTGCTCTCCCATAACTTTAAGGGCCCATCGCTCATAACGCTGTCCACGAAAAACCTTTCGAGGGCCGACATCGCTAGCCCATGTCGATAGCCAACGTAATCGCTCAAACTACTCTGACAGACACCTCCCTTTACAAGCCCTTTTAACAAACACTTTCATTGGGTAAACGTTATAAATACAGCCCCCTAATGTTCAAAAGGAAATATTGTCATTGTGCTACATAGGCTGCGTGATCCAACCCCACTCTTCCTTTTTCTAATTTCAATTTTGATCACACCCGTCATTTTTGGCACGATTTAAAAGACAAGTTTTCCCCCCTGTAATTTTCTTCCCCCCCCAAAAAATTCCAAGGTCCCCCTTTGTCCTATTACCCCCCCCCCTGTAGCCCTTCAATTTACACAACAACAAACTTTACTACATAAAGAAAACCCCCCCAAAAAATATTTTTTTTGGCAGCTTTCTCCCCCTGCATTGATGCATTGCTAAAAAATGCCATCTTTTTTGGTAGGTGGGGTCTGGGGCCTATAGATTGAAAATGGGGACCAAACCCGAGGGCATCAAATTAAGATGTACTTGGCAAAAAAATAAAAATTTCCCAAACCGATGGGACAGGGACATTTTGACCCTGAAATAATAAACAAATGGGAGAAAAAGCACTCTGCTCCCCCCCCCGCCCATTCCGCAGGAGGGGGAAAAGGGGGCAAGGTTTTTAAGGGGTTTACATGGGTGGGGTGAGTAGAGTGTATAAAGGGTTGTTATAGGGGGGGAGGGGATGAAGTAGCATAAAGGGACTGTAAAGCCCAGAAACCCCTTCACTTCAAAAAGAATAGCAGGGTGAGGAGGGGGGGGGGGAGCACAGAAGGGACAGGACAACAAACAAACAGGGAGTGTGTCCCCCCCAAGGTTTAAAAAAAAGCAGGAGCAATCACGCAAGGGCGGGGGGCCCAACCCCTTTTTCAGAAATCTCTAAACACCAGATTTAAATAACATGCATACTAAATGATTAGGAAAAACAATCCAATTGCAAAAATTTTTTAATTTATTGCCCCATCATTTCGAAGAGTTATAGTAAAAACTCCTTAACCCCCTTTAAACCCCCGGCCTGAAAAAAGTTAATACCAGAACATTTTTTTTGTTTTTTGCCCTTTTTGCATTTAATAGTTGTTACTTTTTTATTTTTTCAATGACACGTTTTTATGGGCCGGTTTTTTTTGGGGGCAATTGACTTATGGGGAATAGTTTAAGTTCACTTAGAAATTATTGCAGGTTTTTTTTCAATTTTTTTTTTCAATTTTTTTTTGTTTTTTTACACCATTCACATTCCACACTTACTATCTTGTTATATTAATTCTACAGGTTATTATGGTCGTGTGGATACCTAATATGTGTAGGTTTTTTTGGGTGTAATGTAATGCACAATTATTTTTATTAAATATTTATTTATTTATATTTATTTTTTATCTTTTTTATACTTTTATATTTTTTACTTTTTTTTTTTAATCCCATGAAGGGAGAACTGTTTTACTTTTTTTTTTTTTAACAGTTAGTAATGCATTAGGATATTCATATATGCTAATACATTCTAATCTGTCTCACTTTGACACAGACAGTGATCTGGACAGCACTGGTCACTGGCTTCATACACAGACAGCTCTGGGGCCACTCTAGTCCCAGGGCTGGCTGTGCAGCTGTTCCCCGAGCTCTGTCGGGTCACCGAGTGTTCCGATCACCAAACAGAGCAGGGGAACCCTTTAATTGTGCTGCGGTAACGCACCGCCGCAATCAAAGGGTTAAAACACCGGTTGCGGAGGTTTCCTCCGCTCCCCGGTGCTCGCAGGAGATGCTCTGGGATCGGGGCTGTGTAGTACAGCCCCAATCCCAGTGCAGTTGCGGCGCCGGGCGCTGCAAACCCCGATGTCTGCAGCGACGCCAAAAGACGTCGCTGAAGACGAACGACCCGCAACAGCCGAAGCCAAAAGACGGTGCGCGGTCGTTAAGGGGTTAAATCATCATAATATCAATTTGAGTTTTACTAGACAAAGGGAGAAAAATTGTGTACATCAAGATTGTATGATTAGTGTGTTGCACAATGTAGGTAGCATTCATTAAACTAATTAAAGTACATTGTGCTTGCATCACTAACTTATGATTTAGCACAGGAAAAGAATTAAATAATATGTCTGGTCACATCTGTTTTGAAAGTCCTGTACACCATCTGTACACCATTCTGCATTGTATCAACAATGCAGAACGGTGTACAAATATGGAAGTTTTAAAAATTCCTGCCTGGGGCAGAGAGTAATAGAAACCTAAACATGGCTGCTACGGAAGGCTTCTTTAGGCTTCCATTTACCATGTTACAAGTAACCAAATCAATTACAACCCAACACAAAAACAAACACTTAAAACAAGCACAAACCCATAAAAAAGAAAAAAAAAAATAAAACCCATACAACCCGAAACAAAAAAACCCCCCTCCCCCCGATACGGCTCCCTGCCAATCCGCCTGGGGGTGCTGATCGCAGTGGATGCACGGCACCATTTCCTAATTTAGTGAGATGCTGCAGCTAACGATCCCGTTTGTCTAAAGGCAGGCGTAACTTGGTTTCTAAAGCTGGGGGACCATTTCGTACTTCCCTTAGGTCCGATCCCTCCCCCGTGCCGTCACTTGTCCTTCCCTTTCACTTCCCCTCCCCTCCCATTCCCTTCTGCGTCCCCTACTCTCCCGGCAGGGAAGCTGCCCCCCTCTAACCCATCTAGGAGGTCTGGGGAGCGCTGTGACTCTCCCCCAGCAGGTCCGGGCGAGGCCTTAGGTCAAAACACGTTTGGTCATTCGTAAGGTAGAGTGTTTCTCTAATTACAGAAGTTGTCGAGCTGGACGGACGGAACAGCTCCCTGCAATGGATACCGAACCAGCCTTCATTTATATTGTCCCCCCTCTAAATGAAAATAAAAAATGTGTGCATTGGCAGCAAAGTTTCGCTAACCCTCCCAACCCCCATCAACTACTTCCATTAAATAGTAGATACACACTACAGAGTGAGGATAATAAAAAACCCTATCTCACTGGAACCTAGATTCTTTGGCACTTACTGTAACCCCATATTGTATTGAGTGCATAACATACCACCAAAATTTCAATCACTGCAACCCTGAAATGTAAGTATATTACACATGGAAAGGCACGAAATTACAGTACGAAAACTGCAACCTTACAAATAATTGCACATTGTACTCAGAAATAATTGATATCACTATACCCCAAATAGGTATTATATAAACACTGAACCCTAGAAATGATTACAGTACTCACTGTACTCCATGAGATTACATACACTTTACCCCAGAGAGTACATTACACATCATTCCCCAGAGATTACATTACAGACCTTACCCAGAGATTACTTCGTACACACCTTACCCCCAGAGAAACATTAACATTACTCACCATATACGAGAGATTACAATTGCACTCACTCAACTCCGTAACCCCAGGGATTACTAGTTTACACACCATACACCAGATATTAAGTTCTCACGTGTACCCAAGAGATTATATACACCATACACAAGAGATTACTACATTTCACTTTCTCCAAAAAGATTACATTACACACTGTACCCTATAGACTACTTTACACACCATGAGCAACACAGAGATTACTACTACATTACTTACATCATACACCAAACATTAGATTACTCCACTGTACCCTAGAGATTACTCACAGTAACCCACTGTATTCCTGAGATATATTACACCCATTAAAATTAACCCGTACATTACTACTTTACACACCATTCGATCAGAGATTACTACTTTACTACATCATACACAAACATTTGATTACTCACTTGTACCCTAAGAGACTACAGTACCCACTGTACCCTGAGATTATAGTACACACCTATATACCAAGATTACTACATGACCCACGTACCCCAGAGATTAGTTTACACACCGTATCCCAGATATTACTGCATTATTCACCATTCCCCAGAGATTACATTACACTCTGTACAACAGAGAAATTGTGTGTGTATATATACATATTTTGAACACAGACACACTACACACTTAGGGCGAGATGTCTGAAAATTGTCGGTGCTACGTCAGTTTTTAGGTGCATTATAATAAAGTTAAAGTGCGCCAGAAGTCTGCAACCCTACAAAAATCTGGTGTCAGGTAGACATTTGCAGAGTAAAACCTAATGCGCCTAAAACATTATGGGCTGTGCACCTCTTCCATAACGAAATGCACCTTTTAAGCACAATAGCACATCATTAAAATGGATATGTATAAGTGTAGAGCTTATCATTACAAGTAATTTAAATGCCCTCTTGCCTTCTCTGTAGTCTGGTGCAGTTGGCATTCGGCAGAGAACTTCCCTTCTTCCTATGAGGGCGGAGCATAGGGGTAGTGTATACAATGGTAGGATAGATTCAGTCCCCAGATATAAGTGAGCTGAACTGTGAGCTGTGTCTGATTGGGTGTCGGCCCTGTGACTCCGCTCTACCAATACCGCTCTGCGCTCAACTGGAATGACTTGGTGAGGCTGCTACCTACCTTTCCCCCCCCCCAAGATGCTCAGAAATATAGGAGACGAGCGAACTGCTCCCTCTCCCTGTGCTCTGCTCTCGCACCCTCCACCGTTCTCATGCGTTCATATGGATTATTTTTTAGGAACGTGGCTAAAAAGTGGAGGACGTACCCCCACCCAGATAAAAGTGGGGTACAAGGCCCCCCGTCCCCCCCTAAATTTACACTATGCAAGGGTTTTAAAACACAGGAAACTGAGAAAAACTGTGTTCCCCTGCTTTTACAGCGGGGTTTTAACTGAAATTAGCAGCTGACACCAGCCTCCTTTGTAGTGGACTAATGGAGTAGGCCCATCACATAGCTCATTACCGGCATCAGGATATGCTCAAACATAATGTTTAAAAGGGGGTTTAAAAGATCTTGTCAACTTTTTATTACTGAAAGGATAGCTGTATCCCACTAACAATAAAAAATCCTTGATTCTTTATTGTTAATGGAATACACCTATCCTTTCAGTAAATGTTGTTAAATTTCATGTAAAAATTCCCTTCATTATCTAGCTTTCCAATCCTTTAATCAAAATTGGCTCCATGAGTGTCATATATTTATAAGACAGCACATTGCACTGTAGAATTAATTTACATTACAAAAGTACAACAATCAGCATTAAAATTTCACAATGCAAAAGTGTGAAGAAGACCATATGACGCCATCAATGTAATTAAGGGGTGTAGCAAAAGGTGGTGGATCCTGCTTGTGCCTTCCCATATGGCAACTTTTGTTAATGGCTGTTGCCCGCCCAAAGTTTTCAACTGCGTCACTGGGAATGTTCCCTATAATAAGCTGAGTCCTATAAACTGCATAAAAATGTTGACACCCTTAATTGTCATCTATAAAAAATGATATACAGGGGCACTAGCATTCGGGAAAAAGTTTAAAAAGGAACCAGGTATTGTAAAGTACGTCATATAAAAAGTTTGGCCCCCCATTAATTTTTAATTTATTTTTGTTCTAAATATTTGGGGTGTTTGCAAAAACCATTTTAAATTTTATTTCAATAACGGGGGACACAGAATTTTTTCCGGGTTGAAAGAGGGTTTTTTGTTTCTACACAAAATGTGCAAAATCATTAAAAACCCAAAATTATACTGGTGCAAAAATTTGGGTACCGTTATCATTTTTTGTTTGAAAACTCCAACTACTTTTTTCTACTTTTGAAACAAACATTGGTTTTTTTAACCCCATGAGCTTTGAACTTCTGCCAGGGTATCAAGTTAAAAGGGATTTTAAGGGGGGTCAATTGCATTTTTCCCTATTTGAATCTCCTGTGAAGAGTGGCATCAGGGTCCTCAAAACAACTCTCAAATATCTGAAAACAAAGATTGTTCAACTGGGTTTGTTCAGGGAAGGTAAAAACAAAGTTGTCTCAGAAAATTTAAACCCCCGGCCCCCCCCCTTTTTCCCCCCCCCCCCCCTGAAAACCCCTTTAAAAGGGAAAGGGAAGACCACGGGGCCGTTTTTTATTAAACCCACAGGGCGGGCCAAGAAAAATATCAGAAAGGCAAAAAGGAAAAATGTTGGAAACAGCCCAAGGACAACCCCACAGCCCACCCCCAAAAAGGCTGCACCCATCATCTTGCTGCAATGGTGCCCAACTGTGAAATTCGGTCAAAAATTACAGCCCTTGCACAAGGGGGAAGCTGTATGTGAGATTTTGTTCGAAAGAAGCCGTTTCTGAAGCTGTCACAAACAAGTCCCCTTTGGGGATAAAAAAGCTTTTTTTGGAAAAGCAGTTTCATTAAAGAAGGCCTGTGGCCCTGATGAAACAAAATTGGTTTTTTTGGTCATTAAAAAAAGGGCCGTTTTTGATGGGCCCCAAAAACACAAGAAATCCAAAAAAACCCTTCCCTACCCACTGTAAAATTTTGGGGGAAGGTTTTCCCATCATGGTTTTTGGGGTGTTTTTGGGCCAAGGCCCGGGCCCGGAATCTTGTTAACTTTTTGGGGGTCCATGGAACCCAAACTCAGTTTCAAAAGATTTTTTCAGAATAATGTTAAAAGGGAACAGGGGATGAATTTGATTACGCCGGGGTTGGTTTTTTTAAAGAAAGGAAAATTTGTTTCCCAAAACACAGCCCCAAAAATTCTACTCGGCATTCAGGCAGAGGAACAAAAAAAATGTTCGGGATTGGCCTCCCAGTCCCCAGCCCTTGAATATACATTAAATTTTTCGTGGGTTATTTTGAACCCGGCGTCCCTTCCCGGGGCCGTCCATCAAAACAAAACCCGGAATAAAGGGGGTTTTTGAAAAGAGGAATAGTAAAAAAAATCCCTTACCCCGGGTCCAAAAAATTTGATTAAAACTAAAAGGAAAAGCCAAACTAGAGCGTTTTTTTTGCAAAAAGGAGGATTCAAAACTAAATATTAAGGAAACTTTTCGGTTGGGGTCCCCATTTTTTGGGCCCCGGTAAAATTTTTTGGTTTATTGCATATTGCCCCATTTTGTTTTTTAATTTCAAAAACCCCCATTTTCAACCCGGAAAAATATTCTGTGCCCTTTCTTTTTTAAAATTTATTTCAAAGGAAATGGTGTTCCCAAACCCCAAAAATTTAAAAAACAAAAAAGTTGGGAATTTAATAGGGGGCCCCAAAATTTTTTTTAGTTAGGGCAGTCCCTTCATGTCAAATAAACCCTGGTTTTCGGAAGTGAAAGGGCTAATGCCCAAAATTCCCCTGGTGGTCTAGAGCAGTAAAAGGGTTAATGGTGGCCTAGGGCAGTAAGAGAGTTAATCCCAGTATCTTTGGTGATCTAGGGCAGTCAAATGGTTACGGAAAGGGCCCTTCTTTCCCACACGCTTTTTTGGGCCGAAGTTTGGCCCCCGTTTTCCGCGCCGGTTTTGCGTTTCAATACGGAGCCAATCCGCCCGGAAAGTCTTACGGAAAACCACTGCTCTCTTGAGAACAGGGGAATCCGTCGCCCCCCCCCCGCTGGGGAAAACCCGGTTCGGGGGGGGGGGAAAAGGGGACATCACATTTTTACGGCGCGGGACGCCCCGGGGAAAACAATGCTTTTTTTTGGGGGCCGGGCGGGGCCCCCCGGCCGGCCCCCGGCCCCGCCCCCGTCCGCCCCGTTTTCCCCGGGCGGATTTGTGCGCTCAATACGGCGCAAAAAACCGTGGGCATAAGCCGTTGAAGGGGCTAAGGTACCTGTGGGGGGGCAGTCAAAGGATTAATCCCTCATACCTAGATTCAAATGTTTTTTCCCCTCTCTAGACTCCAGAGTTTTTTTCATGCAAATTTCTATAGGAAACCACACCATGATTCAAACAGTATCAAACATATATTTTCCCCCCACGATTTTAAATTTCATTTATTTTTCATTCTTATTTATTTCATTCTTTTTTTGGGGTAAATTCTTTTTAATTCCGGGTTTGGGGTGTATTTGCGTTATCTTCAAAACTGTAGGATAATCCACTATTTTAAAGTGAAAATCTGCTGCAAAACTCTGAGGGTATCACCTTGAATTTCACCTGCAGATTCTATGACTATAACGGCCGCAGGTGTGATCACTGCGAGTGATAACACTGACCATGCCAGGGAGCAGAGTCTAAGGAGCCCCCCAGTATTTAATCAGGGGGAGGATTGGTGAGGGGACTCGCAGGTCCTGACCTGACTTTTGGGACCGCGGGACAGCCAAAATGTCCCAAAAAGAACCAGGGGCCAGGCGAGGGATAGTCGGGTCACAGGCAAGGAGGTCAAGGCAGGCAGAAGGCAAGTGTAGTCAGAAGTCTAATAGCGGGGGTCAAAACCCGGGGAAACAGAAAAGCATTTTAACAGGCCCCCACAGGATCCCCAAAATCGGGTGGGGAGCCCCGGGAAGGGAAAGGGTTCCTTAAAAGAAGGGGTGGCCAATCTTTGGGAGGGGCTTGTGATGCCACCCCTTTAAATTCAGAAAGCTGGCACGCGTCCCCATGGGGAAGGGATTTTCATGCCGCCATTTTACGGGAAAGGGGGCAGGAGCGGAGCAGGAGCATGGAGAGGTGAGTAGCTGCCAGCAGGGCCGAGGTAGTAACACCAACACAAATGTGTCCACGGTCTGGAATGGGGGCCGCAGCATGCATCGTGACAAGAACAAATGTTTCCTGTGGAAAAATCTGTTGTATAAACCATAAGGCCTTTTACTATCTGCGGCAGTTGCCTGATAATCTTTTTCTCACTGGTAGTCTACACTAACTGGCCATGCTGTAATAGAAATATTGTAATCAGCTCTCCATGAACTGATATCCTGCTAAACCTATAATAAACACAGCAACCAATCAGAAGAGGCAAAGCTGCAGTGGAGGGACAGAGCTGCACCCTTAACCAATCATTAAAATTTTGGGGGGGGGGGGTCCGGGCTTTCCCCGTAGGCACTCTAGCTAAATTGTAGTCGGAGATTGTCCTAATGACACACAATTAAAAAGCAATGAACAAGATGTGAGGAAAATAAATATCAGTTAATCATCTCCTACAGAATTTACAAAGAATTTAAGGTTTAAACTGGGCAGGGCACTTTAACTTTGCATGACCCAAAAATTAGAAACCGTAAGCCCAAAACTCTGGTTTCTACCAGGGGGGAAGCAAAGTTTATGGCCCGGGTGCAAAAATTTACTTAAGGGCCCCCACTCCAGAAACCTCTGGGGACCAAAAACATTTCCAACAACAGGTTTTTTTACTTGAAAATGACGGAGGGCCGGGGGTGAGGCGATCAAAAGTTATTTCTACTAAAGGGATTTTTTAATTAAGAAAATTAATTTTTAAATAAGGCCAAAAAAAAGAAAAACAATTTTTACAGCCTGTCGGGCCCTTTTGGGGGCCCCCCTCTCCCCCCTGCCCCCCCCAAAAAAAAGTTGGGGGGGAAAAGGGGAAAAAAATGCAACTGTGTCTTTGTTTTTTGAGTTAATTTTTTTTAGTATTTACATTGAACAGTTTAATTGACATGCTATCTGTATTCTGTGGGTCAGTACATCTACAACATATGGTTATGCACATCCAAAAAAAACTTTTTTGAAAAAAATTAACATAGGTGCAACACTGGTGCGGCTGTAGTATACATACATATTCCAAAACACAGTGGCACACTATAAACTGGAGCACTATCAAAAGGGACATAGGAATTTTGAAAAAAGCATTTCTGCTATCTAGGATATATGAAAAGTTTTTTGAGGTTCTCAGTTCACATTTTTGATCAAAACTGTTTAAGCCACCTCCGAACATCAACGGGACCTCAAAGCAGGTGGTCCTACATTATTGATTCCTACACTATTGTTACACTATTATTACCTCTCATGGACTCTGTTCAGACTTCCATATCTCAGGGAGGGAAGGCACCAACCTTTAAACACACTGCACTGATTTAAAACCTGTCAAGGTGGGTGGAGTGCAAAAAACCAAAATAGAAGCAGTCACTTCCTCCAAACTCAAACTAGAAACAATATATGGTTATGCACATCCAAAAAAACATATTTGAAAAAAATGAACATAGGTGCAACACTGGTGTGGATGTAGCATTCATACATATTCCAAAAAACAGTGGCACACTATAAACTGGAGCAATATCAAAAGGGACATAGGAATTTTGAAAAAAGCATTTCTGCTATCTAGGATATATGAAAAGTTTTTTGAGGTTCTCAGTTCACAATTTTGATCAAAAATGTTTAAGCCACCTCCGAACATCAACATTGTGTTTAAAGGTCGGTGCCTTTCCTCCCTGAGATATGGAAGTCTGAACAGAGTCCATGAGAGGTAATAATAGTGTAACAATAGTGTAGGACCACATGCTTTGAGGTCCCGTTGATATTCAGAGGTGGCTTAAACAGTTTTGATCAAAAATGTGAACTGAGAACCTGAAAAAACTTTTCATATATCCTAGATAGCAGAAATGCTTTTTTCAAAATTCCTGTCCCTTTTGATAGTGCTCCAGTTTTAGTGTGCCACTGTTTTTTGGAATATGTAAGTACATCTACAAGGGCCACATTATCAGCGCATATAGTAACTAATGACACACAAAATTACTGACCAAACCAAAATACAAGGACCAAATAATACCCCACATATCACTACCATATAGTGACTAATAACACATACTGTTACTGAGCAAGCCAGTTTCGCAAGACCAATATTACTAATAATAACAATAGACAAAGACCAAATAATACTGCCACATCATGATCACATATCACTACCACATAGTGACTAATAACACATACTGTTACTGAGCAAACCAGTATAGCAAGACCAATATTACTAATAACAACAATATACAAAGACTAAATAATACTGCAACATCATGATCACATATCACTACCACATAGTGACTAACACCATCACTGTTACTGACCAATAATATTATTAACAACAATAAAGAAGCACCCAGGGCCGGGACGATGGGTAGTCAGAGGTAGGCGATCGCCTAGGGCGCCTACCTCTGTCTTTCAGTAGGGGGCACAGGTATGGAGTCGGGTCAGGAGCTGAGGGGCAGGGAGGGAGCAGGGGTGGCAGTTTGTAGTGTGCAGGGTATTTTTTACAGTCTCCTCACCTCCCTGCTCTGATCTGAAAGCTTCTTGTCACGTGACAGGAAGCTGCCAGAACAGTGTGTGCTGGGGAGAGTGGGCGGAGCTTCGGCTCCCTCTCCTTAGTACTGAGTACTGAGTGAGGAAGTAGGAAAATGGGCAGCTCTCCTGACTGGTGAGTGGGGGAGGAATTAGTGCAGAGGGGAGAGAAGAACTGGTGCAGGAGGCATAGGAACTGGTGCAGGGGAGAGGAACTGGTGCAGAGGGGAGAGGAACTGGTGCAATAGAGAGAGGAACTGGTGCAAGGGGGAGAGAGGAACTGGTGCAAGGGAGAGGGAGGAACTGGTGCAAGGGGGAGGGAGGAACTGGTGCAAGGGGGGAGAGAGGAACTGGTGCAGGGGAGAGAGGAACTGGTGCAGAGGGGAGAGGAACTGGTGCAAGCGGGGAGAGAGGAACTGGTGCAAGCGGGGAGAGAGGAACTGGTGCAGAGAGAGAGGAACTGGTGCAGAGGGGAGAGGAACTGGTGCAGAGGGGAGAGGAACTGGTGCAGAGGGGAGAGGAACTGGTGCAGAGGGGAGAGGAACTGGTGCAGGGGAGAGGAACTGGTGCAGGGGAGAGGAACTGGTGCAGGGGAGAGAGGAACTGGTGCAGGGGAGAGAGGAACTGGTGCAGGGGAGAGAGGAACTGGTGCAGGAGAGAGAAGAACTGGTGCAGAAGGGAGAGGAACTGGTGCAGAGGGGAGAGGAACTGGTGCAGAAGAGAGAGGAACTGGTGCAGAAGAGAGAGGAACTGGTGCAGGGGGAGAGGAACTGGTGCAGGAGAGAGGAACTGGTGCAGAGGTGAGGAACTGGTGCAGGGGAGAGAGGAACTAGTGTAGAGGGTAGAGGAACTGGTGCAGGGGAGAGGGACTGGTGCAGGGTAGAGAGAAACTGATGCAGGAGGATAGGAACTGGTGCAGGGGAGAGAGGAACTGGTGCAGGGGAGAGAGGAACTGGTGCAGGGGGAGAGGAACTGTTCAGGGAGAGGGACTGGTGCAGGGTAGAGAGAAACTGATGCAGGGTATAGGAACTGGTGCAGAGGAGAGAGGAACTGGTGCAGGGGAGAGAGGAACTGGTGCAGGGGAGAGAGGAACTGGTGCAGGGGAGAGGAACTGTTCAGGGAGAGGAACTGGTGCAGGGGAGAGAGGAACTGGTGCAGAGGGGAGAGGAACTGGTGCAAGGGGGGGGCGAGGAACTGGTGCAAGGGGGGGGCGAGGAACTGGTGCAAGGGGGGGGCGAGGAACTGGTGCAAGGTGGGGAGAGAGGAACTGGTGCAAGGGGGGAGAGAGGAACTGGTGCAAGCGGGGAGAGAGGAACTGGTGCAAGCGGGGAGAGAGGAACTGGTGCAGATGTGAGAGGAACTAGTGTAGAGGGTAGAGGAACTGGTGCAGGGGAGAGGGACTGATGCAGGGGAGAGGGACTGGTGCAGGGGAGAGAGGGACTGGTGCAGGGTAGAGAGAAACTGATGCAGGAGGATAGGAACTGGTGCAGGGGAGAGAGGAACTGGTGCAGGGGAGAGAGGAACTGGTGTAGGGGGAGAGGAACTGTTCAGGGCGAGGGACTGGTCCAGGGTAGAGAGAAACTGATGCCGGGGATCTGAACTGGTGCAGAGGAGAGAGGAACTGGTGCAGGGGAGAGAGGACTGGTACAGGGGAGAGAGGAACTGGTGCAGGGGGAGAGGAACTGTTCAGGGAGAGGAACTGGTGCAAGGGACAGAGGAGCTGGTGCAGAGGGGAGAGGAACTGGTGCAGAGGGGAGAGGAACTGGTGCAGGGGGATAAGAACTGGTGCGGAAGGGAGAGGAACTGGTGCAGGGAGGAGAGGAACTGGTGCAGGGAGGAGAGGAACTGGTGCAGAGGGGAGAGGAACTGGTGCAGGGGGATAAGAACTGGTGCAGGTGGAGAGGAACTGGTGCAGGGAGGAGAGGAACTGGTGCAGGGGGGAGAGGAACTGGTGCAGGGGGGAGAGGAACTGGTGCAGGGGGGAGAGGAACTGGTGCAGGGGAGAGAGGAACTGGTGCAGGGGGGCACCATTTTTTGGGAGGTGGCGCCATTTTTGGGGAAGGAAGGGGGGCGCCATTGGCCATACTTACCTAAGGCACCAAAATGCCTTGTCCCGGTCCTGCTAGCACCTAATAATACCGCAACATCATGACCACATATCACTACCATAAACGGTCTGAACAATACCATCGTACTATTACTGAATATAAACCATTACACTAAGACCACTATTACCACCATACAGTGCCCATATAGTGGTAGATAGCAGTGTACACAGGCTCTGCACACATAACTGATTACAGTGCAGTTACATTTAGGGACTCACAGGTAAAGTCTTTTCTGATGAGTTGTACTCTTTTCTTTGTGCATTCAGTCCAGACCACCATGATGTCTTCCCTCGGCCACAACTTGTCCCTGTAGAATTTGTCACACAAAATTGTTAGACTCCAAACAGTTAAAGTTTCCCCAACCAACTATAAGGCTCTCATTTGTGCCACCAGTAGGTAGGGACACACTCCATATAGTAGCCAGTCCCCCCCCCCTCCCACCCCAAATCATGCAGGCAGATAGATAGACGCTCTTTATAGGTAGGTTAGATTAGTCAGATATGTGGACAGACTCTTCCTATTAAGTAGGTAAAGACCCCCTTCAGTATATGGTTCCCCTCAGTAGGTAAATATATAGGGGCTCCCCAAAAGGTAGCTATATAGTGCCCCCAATAGCTGGCTGAAGAGAACCATCTACTTAACGGGGAATTTACCTAGTACTTACCTAGGGCCCCCAGCAGTTTGCCCCCCCCCCCTAGCAGTTAGGTAGGTATGTATAGGGCCCCCCAGCAGTTAGGTAGGTACATATTTTTCTGATGAGTCATTCTCCCCAGCAGATAGGACTCCCCAGTAGATAGGTCAGTATATATAGGTCGGTATATATAGTAGTTAGCCCCACCCCATTAGTTAGGTAGTTATATATATATATGCTCCCCCAGCAGTTAGGTCAGTATATATAGGGCCCCCCAAACAGTTAGGAGCCCCCCCAGTAGTTAGGTAGGTTTATATAGGGCCCCCAGCAGTTAGGTGGGTAGGTATATATAGGGCCCCCCGACAGGTAGGTATGTATGTATAGGGGCCCCCATGCAATTAGGTAGGTATATATAGGGCCCCCCCATCAGTTAGGTAGGTATATATAGGACCCTCCAATTAAAAAAAATAAAAAAAAAAATAACAATACTCACCTCTCCTTTGTTCTCCTACTGAACGCTGGTCTTTGAATTCGGATTGGGCAGCATGATGTCATCACTCCACATGCTCCGGGATGCCACTTCCGACGTCTACTAAGACCTAAGCCTAGTGATAGGCTTAAGGCCTAGTACAGGCAGCGGAGAAATGACAACAATACATCGCATGTCAAGGTGGGTGGAGTGCAAAAAAACAAAATGGAAGCAGCCACTTCCTCCAAACTCAAACTAGAAACAATATATGGTTATGCACATCCAAAAAAAAAACATTTTTGAAAAAAATGAACATAGGTGCAACACTGGTGTGGATGTAGCATTCATACATATTCCAAAAAACAGTGGCACACTATAAACTGGAGCACTATCAAAAGGGACATAGGAATTTTGAAAAAAGCATTTCTGCTATCTAGGATATATGAAAAGTTTTTTGAGGTTCTCAGTTCACATTTTTGATCAAAACTGTTTAAGCCACCTCCGAACATCAACATTGTGTTTAAAGGTCGGTGCATTCCCTCCCTGAGATATGGAAGTCTGAACAGAGTCCATGAGAGGTAATAATAGTGTAAAAATAGTGTAGGATCACATGCTTTGAGGTCCCGTTGATATTCAGAGGTGGCTTAAACAGTTTTGATCAAAAATGTGAATTGAGAACCTCAAAAAACTTTTCATATATCCTAGATAGCAGAAATGCTTTTTTCAAAATTCCTATGTCCCTTTTGATAGTGCTCCAGTTTTAGTGTGCCACTGTTTTTTGGAATATGTAAGTACATCTACAAGGGCCACATTATCAGTGCATATAGTAACTAATGACACACAAAATTACTGACCAAACCAAAATACAAAGACCAAATAATACTGCCACATCATGATCACATATCACTACCACATAGTGACTAATAACACATACTGTTACTGAGCAAGCCAGTATAGCAAGACCAATATTACTAATAACAACAATAGACACAGACCAAATAATACTGCCACATCATGATCACATATCACTACCACATAGTGACTAATAACACATACTGTTACTGAGCAAGCCAGTTTCGCAAGACCAATATTACTAATAATAACAATAGACAAAGACCAAATAATACTGCCACATCATGATCACATATCACTACCACATAGGTGACTAAAAACACATACTGTTATACAACCAGTATACAAGACCCAAAATTTTCAAAACAACAAAACAAAGACTAAAATATACTGCAAAAAAGATCACATATCACTACCCCATAGTGAAAAACACATCACT